>JBAHVQ010205312.1:0-12678 GCA_036872915.1 Nanipora kamurai
ATGATAAAAATTATCAGGTTCAAAGTCATGTGCATTGGATAGAGTGCTCAATGCATAAACGCAGAGCGAAATAACAACAAACAAAGTAAAAATACTGATTACTTCATTGAAATTTATTCACAACAAACTTGTTTCGTACGACAAGCCGAAGCTTGCCACACTCATCAGGTGAATGATATATAGCTTACAGTGCAGCAGAATATATTATTAGATGCTTGCGTCAAATAGGGATGGTGTTACAATTAGCGATAGGTTATTTGCATAGGCAGCTTTGACGGTGCTGAGACCTGCGAACTCGTCGGTTCCTACCTGCTGTCACAGTTACCTCCCAACCTAAGAAACAACATCAAGAAACAAATCTGTAAGATATTTGGTGAACACAGCCTAAAACTAACAACCGAAGCGAACAAGAAATGCGTAAAATCTCTCGATATCACGTTCAACCTGACCACCAGCACCTTCAAACCATACTCAAAACCTGGCAACACCACTCAGTACACCAATATCAACAGTAACCACCCTCCAACTATCTTATAGAGAACCCCTGACACGATCAACCGACGATTGTCAAAAATCTCATCAAACAAGGAAGCATTCAACAACAGCTCCCAACCATACCAAGATGCACTCAAACACAGCGGTTTCAATTACAACTTGCATTACGACCCCCAGCCCTCGACCCAGAAACGTCGTAGAGACAGAAATGTAACTTGGTTCAATCCGCCATATAGCTCGAACGTCGCTACCGACATCGGCCACAAGTTTCTGAAGGCAGTTGACGAATGCTTCCCGCGAAACAATCCTCTCCATAAGCTATTCAACCGCAACACCGTGAAGCTAAGCTACAGTTGTATGCCAAATGTGCAGAGTATTATCGCCTCGCACAACAAACACATTCTGAAGCAAGAAGAGCAGAAACGCAATGAGAGAGAACCAGAATGTAACTGCCGACAAAAAATCAATTGCCCGCTAAACGGAAAGTGCCTTACCAAAGCCGTAGTATACCAAGCCACTGTGACCAACACTGACAACAATGAAAACCAAACTTGCGTCGGACTGACAGAAACCTCTTTCAAAACTAGATATCTCAATCACACCTCTTCATTCCGTATTAAACATAAGAAAAACGCTACCGAACTCAGTAAGCACATTTGGTCACTAAAAGAAAGTAACACCCCGTATATTATTAATTGAAAAATCCTAAAACAATGCCAACCCTACTCTAATAAGTCAAAACGATATAATTTATGCCAACATGAAAAATTTGTAATTATATATCATCCCGAACTAAGCTCGCTTAACAAACGAAACGAACTGATATCCACCTGCCGACACCGAAAGAAATACCTGTTATGTAAATATCCCACCTAATCCTATGTAAATAACCTATCGCTAATTGTAACACTATCCCTATTTGACGCATGCATCTCATACTATATTCTGCTGCACTGTAAGCTATATATCATTCACCTGATGAGTGTGGCAAGCTTCGGCTTGTCATACGAAACACGTTTGTTGTGAATAAACTTCAATGAAGTAATCAGTGTTTTTTACTTTGTTTGTTATTTCGCTCTGCGTTTATGCATTGAGCACTCTATCCAACGCACTTGACTTTGAACCTGATAATTTTTATCATCACACTTCTATATATATACAAAGGGGCAGTGCCCCGAAACGTCGAAATAAAGTTTTTAAAGTTTTATTCTTGATGTTTTAAATGATTTTAAAACTTGGAGGTTGGAGGTTCTTGACAAATTACATAAATATATGTATGTATAGGTTATCATATGAGGGGCGAGGCAATATCGTTTTTATCGCTTGAGGGACGATATCATAAAATGTTACGAGTGAGCGCAGCGAACGAGGGACATTTATGATATCGTTCTGACTGACAAACGTGTTTCGTATGGCATGCACAGAGCCTGCCACAGAGCTCTGTGCTTGCCATACGAAACAAATTTGTAGTAATGAAGTTCTTATGAAGTAACTTGTGTTTTCATTATTACTGTTATACCGCTCTGCGTTAGCATTGAGCACTCTTTCATATATGATTTTACACACGTTTGATACACACGATACTTGATATCAACACATATCACGGTAAACTTAGGCGAGGCCGGTATTTCACACTGTTCCAAGTGACAAGCCCAGCTAAGTGTACATGGAAAAGTTAAATGCAGTGAAAAATAAGGCATTTGATACTACTCCAAATGAACAAGTAATATTGGCCAGGCATACATAAACTATCAACTTGATCACAGTTGACAATTAGGAAGAGTCCATTTAATACGACTAGGGGGAGTGAAGATTCTAAGGGGGGGCATTTAAGAGAATTTAATGAGGTAAGGGGGGATCTATAACATTTAACATTACATGGAGGGGGGGGCTCTGGTTTTTGATTACTTCAATTACTGGGTCATCTTGTAGCTATATGAACTCAACATTCAACAAGGTTTCAGGTTTCTGATTGGCTTAGGTTAGTCAACCCAAACAAAAACCCTGACCCCAAACACAAACGAGGGTGGAAGCAAAATTATATATATACGATTTTAAACGTAGATTATACGGCCGAATTATTAAAATGAAGAGAAAGAATAGCGGAGGGGAATCACTTAGTATTTAGGGATGTCTACATGGGGGCTCACAAATTTCAGCGTAATGTTACGATGGGCTCCTTAAAATCCTACATGCTAATACGAAATCTTAACTCCTCCCCAGTTGTATTAAATAAACTTTCCCTTAAACTAGTAACGTAATTTAATGACTGTTGCTTGAATATACCCTTCAGTTCACAGGCATTACTACCCATTAAATACTGAATTCGTGACAACGCTGTCGGCAACGGCTTTCGCATCTCAGTTGACAGAGAACTGCACCAGATTTGGATAGACCCAGTACGAATTCGAAGTCAACTCAGAAGCCATACTGTTACATTTTATAAATGATCCTGAGGTTGCGTCTTAAAATGTATAATTTCTACACTCGAAAATTAACTAGCAAAACCAAAAGTTTTATATATTTATAACTTGCTTAACGTCTGACGCAGCTAAAAGCTGTAACATGCAATTTGTTGTGTTTTTAAATGTGCAGTGGAATGTAGTTACCGGGTTCCGGATTCGAATTCCAGCTGCAACTAAAGTGTCTATTCAATCAAAAATAAGTTTGTCTTATTTTAAAGAACTCTAGAAATTATTATGTAACATCACTTTTACTTACTTTTCTTAATAACATCCCTTACTTTTTCCATACCTCACTTCGTTCTTGAGATATAAAGATTTATTTGATATGTAAATGTAATGAGTAGTTGCAAAATTAGCAATATTGTCGACGTTATTGAGGCATGTCACGTGAAACTGTGAATTTGGGTGTACTTGCCTCATAACACTCATCAAAGAAAGTTTCTAGCGATTTAATACAATAATTTCAAAGATATACGTGATTTTTTATCAACTCACGATAAACTGTTACGTATGGAAGGTGTTATTTACATGTAAAATGTACCTTAATATTTCAATAGGCTTTGGCATATTATTCTTTTATTTTTTGCTATTATGCTAATGCTTAATGCTCAAAAGTTTTACCATTATGCCCTTATGGCCTTGCTAAAATGCTCGAAAGTTCCATCAATACATACACAATAATAGACACAACAATTTTCAGTAACTAGAAAGTATTTCAATGGAAACCGGAAAATAACATTTGGGCTTGGCGCCAACAGTCAATAAGCATAACACAAAACATGTTGTAACATTGACCAGTATGAATGTGGGCATTGACTAGACCCAGGCACTCTCTAGTTTTGGCTAAAAAGTAGAAACCTCAGAAATATATATGTTTGGCTGTTTCTCGGTGAATTTCATCACTTTAGACAAATTTTTCATTTTTAATGATACAACAATCTTGCTAAAATGCTGGCATTATGCTCGATGCTTTTGCCATGCTATTATGCTCAAAATCATGCTAGCATAATGTGCCAAAGCCTATATTTCAAGAACGAAGTGAGATATGGAAAAAGTGTAAAAGATATTCCGTTATAATTTTAAGAGTTTTTCTATTAAGACAAACTTTCATTGCATTGACACTTCAAGTAAAGTTTCTCTCTACTTATCCTGTATGAGTTTATCGCTCGGAATAACATTTACAACAATTTTTCAACCGAGTTCACGGTGCCGCATCGTTTCCTAGTAAATAAATAACCTTGGGTTGATAACCTAACCGCACTTGAATCCTAACCAGCATGTGCTCTTCGGTTGGGGTACTAGTGTACAACGAGATCTATACACAACCTGGGCAAAAATAAGAATAAGACTAAAAAATATATAAAGAAAACTGCGTCCTTGGAAGAAAGATGTGGGAACAAGGCTAAGCGGAAAAGTGGGCAAGGTACACATAGTTTTGAGAGTAGACACGGTATCTACCAGTTTTAGAATTCGTTTTGTCAGGGTAGGTAATCAGGTGGAGCAAAAATGAGGAGAAATAAGCAAGATTAGTGTTCGTAAAAATAGAAGGATTATACATGATATATTTCAAAAGAACGTTCTCTAACAAAAAATTTGAAGTTTTCCCAAGCTTTCGGCTGCCAGGCTGCAGCCTTCGACAAGCGATGCAGCCTGATCAGAAGACTGCACGTAGCCGGAATCGAACTCTAGTCACAGAGGTGAGAGACACGTGCACTACCACTGTGTCACCCACACCCTCGCTAATCGTAACGATCCGACATTTCAGGATAGAAATAGTTAAGATAATACATCTTAAAAGTAAGGGTCAGAAACATTTTCTAAAAAAAACTGCGGGAAATGTAGTCTTATTAAAAATATTAGAGCCTGGTTAATAACACGAATAAAGGTCATGATGACAAAGCATAATAGTAAAATATTTTAATCTAACGTTAATTCCTTACTCCGGCAACATCTTCGGAAATAATAGTTTACATGAGGTGATATTAAAGAGTATAGTTACAGGCAGAATATTAATTAAGTGGGTAACCAATCAGCGAGAATGGAAAGTGTTGCCGGAGTAAGGAACGAAACACCAGATTAAAGGTTAAATAAGCGGTACGGGCAAGTCTGTGTTTTCCAAACCAAGTCAAGAACTTTGTGACCTACTCTATATTAATTCAGAAATTGAAAAATAAAAACGAGAATAACAAATGAACAAAGAAAACTGCATCCTATGATATCGATTCCCCTTTACCTTCTTCAATGTCCCTGGGATTGGAAGTACAAATTGGTTCGCTGTTTTTAACTTCGTTAGGTGTTTCAGTGTCATCTTGTCCTCCTATGGGTGAAAACATTGTTTGAAGATCTGCCACGTTGCTTGACGTTTCAGACTCACTTCGTTCCTTTCTGGGCGCAGAAATTGTTTTACTGGATTTAGCTTCTAAAGACATTCCAGAATCGATTTGACTCTTCCTCGAGAAAGAAGTTGTTTTGCTGGTTTGAGTTTGGATAGGTTCCTCAGGGTCAGGAGATGTGCCTACAAATACACGAGGTCAATTATAATTTTAAAAACAATAACAAAAATAGGAAAAGTCACGTTGTGATGTCAAGAAATACGCTGTTATGAAACTCTTTTATAACCTTAAAATAATAGTGTTTAGAATTGGCCAAGACCCGAAGGCTAGATAAATGTGTTCCTAGATTAAAGAGGGATAATGGTTCCCATTACGGTCTTAAAAACCAATTTCATACTACATGCTACAATAAAAGAATTCAATGTAGTGCAAAGCTGAAACACGGCGAACAGTTGAATTTAGGAACCATGATAATTTCTCGCACCAATTATTGAGTCTTGACGTAGTCATCCGACAAGTTATGTCGTGGCGAAATAAGCTATACAATAAACCCCAGTACACTATCCAAGCTTTGAACAACTGATTGAAGAAGGGTATTCAATTAATCATCAGGGTCTCTCGAGGAGTTTGATTGAGAACTGGTATTAAAACTCTTAATCCTACTTATTCACTTATTGACCTCAAGTTTATCAAAAGATATTAAGGCTCTAAAGTGTTCGAAAGCTTTCCCTTTCGGATTCTTCGCGCCAACAAGAATTGGAGTGAGAACACCGACGTTGTTGTCACATTTGGTAAGTTTTAAACCTGTTAATTTCAGAACCATCCTCAGGGTATTATGAAATGATAAATTCACAATTTGGTTAACTGTGAATTTATCGTTTCTTAAGCCTGTTAAATTGTTCTGTTTTTTGCGTAGTTTTGACATGCGAAAAAACTGTTAGATTCTTGCGTATTTTGCATATAAACTGACAAGTCAACGGGGCAAAACGCAATGGATATACAACCCTTTCCAGAAGCGGATTTAGGGCGGGCGAAGGCCCGCTAGCCTTTCTTTCATCTGGGAACCAATTTTTATTTTTTCATAGTTTTCTAGATCGGGAGTTTCGAAGAGAATCAGCAACGTCAACCAGGTGCGCGATTTTGTATTTATGTGTTTAGTTCATCGTGTCCGGTTAACACGTGTCTATTTGAGATGTGTGCTGCACAAACTGGATGCCACAAACGGATGCCTTGATCAGCACTCTCATGAGCAGTGACCTCCAAATCTTAACATTTTGAAAATCTAATGATTTTCAAAATGTTACCTGTTTTTAACTTACGAAAATGTTGTAAAATCATTCAGTGCATCTCCTGGTAATTGACATTAAAGTTTGTGCTTCAGTTCATATTCATGTAATCGTGACGAAACCATTCACGTCATTTCAGATTCCTGGATTCACCCCTTGTTTCACTGAATCCCCTGAGATTAACATAATAAGGTACATAGAACTTCTACTGTTTTTGCCATAATTTCAAGCAACAAGTCAGTACGTTTCTGCCTTGTTAAATCCACTAACACACAATGAGTTTTCTGTTTCTGATTTATTCGAAACCATATCCAATATCAATTCAATACCTAAAATTCAATACCTTCGTTTTCCGAAGGATATCAATTTGTTTCGTTTCATGTCGTCTCACTTTTTAAGAACGTTTCGCTACTCGAGACCGTTAACATTGTGTTAGATCGCATTTTTAACAAGAAAATATTGAGCGCCAATCTTTCCAAACGAACCTTAAGAAACTTATTTTAGGCTCTTGCACCAAAACTGCATTTTCCTTTGACAACCAACTGTATGAGGAAATTGATGACGTATCAATGGGCTCCTCACTTAGTCCGCTTCTCGCTAACATTATTCTTACTCAATTCGAAAAAATCGTTGTTTCTGAACTTCTCAAATCAGGCATGATTAAATTTTACCAACGATATGTTGATGATACTTTAGTTCTTGTTAAACCTTCACATATTTCTACTGTTTTAAACAAATTTAACGCTTTCAATAAAAACCTAAAATTTACTGTTGATACGTTTGACGACCGCCTCATCCATTTCTTGGATATCAAAATTTCTACTGACGGTGTTGATGTTTATCGCAAGGATACACACACTGGCCAGTACACACATTTGTCCAGTTTTGAACCTTTTACACGTAAAACTGCATGGGTAAAATCTTTGTTTCACCGAGCATTTAAAATTTGTAGCAGCAAAATACTTTTTGAAAAGCAAATCACTATGATTAAATCTTTCATGTCTTGGAATGGCTTTCCCAATAACATAAAAAATCAGCTCATTAAGAAAAAGTCACGCTTCCTCGATTCCTTCTAATTCTATACTCGATAACGATCGATCTAAAATTTGGTTTCGTATTCCATACCTCGGAAGAAGTGGTGAAAGCTAGTTAAATCATGTATAAAGAAAATTAGTCGTTGTCTCAACGAACCCGTTAATTTCATCGTTATTAACACCAAAAAGATTTCATATTTTCTTTCGAACAAAGACAAAATTCCAGACCTCTCGCGTAGCAAAGTTGTATATCAAGTTTCTTGTCCTGGCTGCGGTCATAGATATATCGGTAAAACTGACCGCTGCCTCCATAAACGCCGTTCGGAACATTGCACTCTTTTTAAAACCAGCTCTGTTGCTCAGCACTTCCGAAATTGTCATAATGCTCAATATTTGATTAACTTGAATAATCTTTACGAACGCCTAAATGATGACAACTTTTCACTTCAAAACAATTCCGATATCAAAAATCTTGTTTTCGATGATTTCAAAATTCTTCATTCCTGTAGGTCCTATTCTCCTAACATACTTCTCATTCTTGAATCGCTCTACATTAAATTTAACGCACCAGAGTTAAATGTTGGTTTAAAAGCCACCAAAGAACTAACTCTATTTCCTTAATTAAGCTCCCACTCTGTCTCTTCACAATCTCTTCCTCCTCTGCTAACAGCTCATTAATTATTCTGTAAATAGTATATTCTTTCTGATGATGTAACCTATTCTTTGTGACTACTAAAGGATCGTATATACTCTGTGTAATTAGATGATTTGACGAAGGCTTTCCAATAAAGTCGAAACATTATCGCTACACTTTTGTCTTGTTTATAAGTTCATATCTTGAGTTATTCACAAGGGCCCAGTTGTATAAAAGTCTTCATCATGATTAAGTCAGCCGTCGGGTGATTAAAACGTAGTTAAATTCTTATCCTGTGATTCTGATTGCCAAAAACTAAGCACCAATCATGATTAAAGTTAATCATTTTTTTATACAACCGGCCCCAGATGTTTATTTTCGGATTATGTTTTGTCTTATAAGTCAGTACGTGTGGACATCCTTTGAGCATGTCCAAGAAAGCGTCTATACCGCTCTCGAAGGTTCCGCGTATATGCCATTTCATGCCGCCCAAGATTTCGACATCCTCTGGGGTAAATTTCGTCACTTCTTCAGAGTGGTACAAAGGAGCATCAGGATGGTTTTACTTGTCTAGGGGAAAGTCCTCGGACAGGAAAGAGTTAAATAGCAGTACACTGTAAACTGCATGGATGTACACGTTCTCGAAGGAAAAAGCCCTCTAAAAACACCCTTTGATCATGATCCAAGGGGTAATCCACACAAACGGCAACTTACGCACATCAATACGAAGGGACGCAAACGAACGAAGACATGAACATTCAACTGTCACATTGGGAATGGCAGTCGCGTAAGCTGCCGAAAAGTTAGTTAATCAACTTGGTTTTCTGGAAGAAGAACAACATTCCCTAACAAACGTAGCATTCACATATTTAAGGCCTACATATGTGTAGCTTAGACAATGATTTTGAAATAAAGACGAAGCAATCAAAGTAACAGTTTTGTCTAGTTTATGATCCAAACATTGCTTTTGCAAGGTGTTGTTCATTGGGACGTGGGTCTGCTGTCTAGTAGAAAAAAGAAAATTGAAATTAAAACTTCGCCGGTATACTTCAATATTGGTTATGATAGAGCGATAATCTACGAGTTGGTCCAACGCCAATTCAGTTAATCAAAGATTTAGTTTGCCTCACCTTGGTAAATACGAACGAAAGGAGGAATGAGAGTGCGTGCAATTCGGCGAAACAAGCCAGGATTTTCGTTTTTAGTGTCGATTATTGATTTTCCATCTTCTTCGTCATCTATTTCGTCCTTTTCTTCGTCGTCTTCTTTGTCGTCTTCTTCGAAACCATCAGACATTTTTGCCATGAAAAGTAATTAAGATAATACATTTGAAAAGTAAGGGTCAGAACCACTTTCTCAAACAAACTGGGGACACAGAAAAGAGATTCACCAGGCAGGAAACGTAATCTAATTAAAAATACATGAGCCCAGCATACAACACGAATAAAAGTCATAATGACAAAGCACAAGAGTGAAATAGTTTAATCTGACGTTTAGTAGCTCACTCCGTCAACATCTTCAGAGATAATAATTTACATGAGGTGATATTAAAAAGTGTAGTTACATACAGAATATTAATTAAATGGGTAACTAATCAGCGAGAGTAGAAGATATTCCGGGAGTAACCAACGAAACGTCAGATTAAATAAGCGGCAGAGACAACCATATGTTTATCAAAGTATAACGAGTATATGTTTACCAGTCTCATGAACAGTGACCCCCCGAATCTCAACATTTTGAAAATCATTAACCTGTTTTGAAGTTAAGAAAATGTTGTAAAATCATTCAATGCATCTCCTGGTTATTGAAATTAAAGTTTGTGCTTCAGTTCATATTCAAGAAATTGTGACGAAACCATTCACGTCATTTCAAATTCCTGGATTCGCCCCTTGTTCCTCTCAATCCCCTGAGATTTACATAATAAGGTACATAGTAGCCATTTTAACGTAACAAAAGGAGTTGTCACAAATGGCAGACTTCCCACGGAAACGAGGATCGTGTTCTTTTCAATCGAGACAAACCTCGAAGAAAGATTTTACATGGCTGCCGACCAGGAAAATGTCAGGTTTCATCCCCTCTTTAACTCATTCCTTTTGAACAGTGTCTAGTTAACGTCAGAAAAGGTAATTCGAAAGTATTTGTACCATTAGGAAACATTTTTACACGTTTAAAGAGCAAATCACGATATTTTTTGCGAGGTTGTTGACAGTCAACTTATATCTTGACATCTAGCACTAGGTAGTTTTGTTGGTAAACTACGGTATGAAAATGTTTCTATTTTAATGACACAGAAGCTCCTTTGTTCATTAGAACTGCTCAATTGTAATGGTTCTTCAACACTCCCAGAGAAGGAAAGTTAAAAAACAATGTTGGGTGCGAATACTAGTGTTTGAGAGCTCAATATGGACGGGTGGGCGCAGAACACTAAGGTGATGATCAATTTATCTATCGTGGGGTAAGAAATATTTCACGAAAGAAAAAACAAATACAAAAAATAAACTTCCTTTACTTTGTCAAAAGACTGTAAACCCAAGATTAACACGCTCAAAAGCTGCAGCACGGAATTCGGTAAACTTATGGTTTTTCAAACCACAGTTGATAATGATAACATTGCGTTAAATAAAAACTGCGACTCTTGTAAAACCAGCAAACACTATGTGGTGAAGAATGAAATTGACCATCTAAAAAGAACTGTATGTGCATTAAAAACGCATACGGAATCTGGGGGTTGTTAACACAGAGGTTTTTGTTATCAAATAAAACAAAATTAACACATTAAACATGAAGGACTCAGAAAATTAAACACGAAGAAACAAGTTGAAAGCCGAGGCGATAGCCGAGGTTTTTTACAAACTTCAACGTGCTTGAATATCTGATGAAACATGGCGTTTGAGTGTACGACACTGCATTTCAAACGGATCAGTATTTGGGAGAAAATCGAGGTGAAAATTGCCTTAATTCAAATAATTTCTTCCTCGGATATCCAAACCATGTCTCGCTACAGATTCCTTTGTGTTTTTCTCATGAATTACAAATGAGTTTGAGATGTTTATGTGCAGGGTACGACAAGGTTTTACCCACCATTACTTAGCCTACATCTTTAGCATGTCCTTAAGAGAAACATGCCCTTGACGTCAAGCAAAAATATCCTTCGACCACTGTCATTATGGAGTGTTATTCCTTTGCTGAGCATGTTAAAGAACGAAACTTGCTTATTTTCTGAGTTCGAGGAGAACAGGTGCACACAGCACGTATGAACCACTATACTTTAGCAGTTTTAATGAAGAAAAGAGCTTTTGTCCAACTAAATTAGAAACGTTTGCGTGGCGTAGTTTGTCAACTAAAACTGCTTAGTCCTTAGTGTCAAGATTTAAGTTTACTGTCAACAAACTCTAGAAAATATCGTGATTTTCTCTTTAAACATGTAAAAATGTTTCGTAGCGGTAGGAATACTTTCGACCAACCTTCTATGACATTATCTAGACTTTGTTGAAAAAGTGTGAATTAAAGAATCGATCAAACTCGCCACTTTCCTGGATGGTGGCTATGAAAAAACTCTACCTGGCGTTTGTTGTTTTGAGTGAAAAGTACGCGACCCTCGTTTCTGTGCTAAGTCCGCTATTTTATGAAAAAGATTCATATAAGTTAAAAATTACTAAATCCAGAACCACTTGGAAACGGCTTATTTCTAGTTTAACGACTTTAGGATAACATCAACGCTGCCAAGCTGAGATGATTATAATACTAAATTCACTCGCACTTGTGGTTCTACTATTTTCTTAAATATCTTATCAATACCTGTGATTTTTAGCCGACTCCACTTCTCGTCTTCAACGAATTTATCGAAATAACGCTTCGTTACACCGCTCGGCTTTTTATATTTTCTTTCTTCGCCTAGAAACATATTAACCTCTACACACTTTTCCATAATTGAACATTACACTAAGGTGGATTCTTTAAAAATATCCACAAAACATATACATGTGCATAATCTTATACAAATAGAGTATAAAGGATCGTTCACCACATAGCTAATGACGAAAAATAGAAATAATAAATCGAAGTAAACTTTCTTTCACAATTAATGATATGTTACTTCAAACCGTTCAGTTCGTTTGGAAAAAATTTCACAATAAATACAAAATAATTACACTACATTAAAAATGGTAAGATGAAAAAAATAAAACATTTTGTACTTGTTGGTAAAAGTTGATGGTCGTGGTTAGAGTATTCTTTAGAAAGAAGATAAAAATACAGGATGCTGCATAGGCAGTATATATATTTCTAAAACTCATTAACAATTCATAAGAAAATTTCAAAAGAAATCAATATTTAATTAGTGTTTTGAAACTGAAGGAAAACTGTCTTCCAAGCAGGTGGCGGATTTGAAATCTCCCAGGGGACAGCGGGGCTGATTAAGTATTCATTTTC
>JBAHVQ010205323.1:0-12676 GCA_036872915.1 Nanipora kamurai
GTTTTAAACTTTCATTAAAAATTTTACTCTGGTCAGTGGCATAGCGTATAAATAAGTTCCAAGCAGCAGAAAATTAAGATGAAAGTTTCGGAAAACCGCCAAAAATTAAAGCTTATTAGTTTTTCATTATGATTATCATTAGGATTGTGGTTGTGCGATTGTCGTAGTCCTTTTGTATTGTCGTAGATTGTCATAGATTATCGTAGGTTATCGTAAATTGTCGTAGATCGTCGTAGATTGTCGTAGACAACGACAAGGACAACGGTCCTTGTCGTTGTTTTTGCCTTTTCTTTGTCATTGTCTTTATCGTTGTCCTTCTGGTGGGCCTTTTCGTTAGCCTTGCCGTTGCCCTTGTGGTCGACCTTGTCGTTGTCCCAGTCGTTGTCTTCTTTCTTGCCGTTGTCCTTGTCGTTGTCTTTACCATTGTCCTTGTCGTTTTGCTTGTCGTTGTCTCTACCGTTGTTCTTGTTATTGCCATTTACGTTGTCCTTTTCGTTGTCATTTTCGACGTCCTTTTCGTCGTCGTTGTCCTTATCGTTGTCCTTGTCATTGTCCTTGTCCTTGTCGTTGTCCTTGTCCTTGTCGTTGTCCTTTTCGTTGTCGTTGTCCTTATCCTTGTCGTTGTCGTTGTCCTTGTCGTTGTACTTGTCGCTGCCCTTGTCGATTCCTTGTCGTTGCCTTTGTCTTTGTCTTTGTCCTTGTCATTGCAATTGTCTTGCCGTTGTTCTTGTCACTGTCGCTGTTACTGTCACTATCACTGTTGCTTTCAATGTCATTGTCACTGTCACTGTCGATATTATCATTGTCAATGTCATTATCGTTTCCTTTATCATTGTCACTATTATTGCTATTCTTATTTTTATTATTATTGGTATCCAAACGTTCCACACCGTTCAATCAAGGACAGTGGAAGGGGTCTCAGTAGGCCACGTTCCTCCAGCAACCAGCCAGGTAGGGTCCGCTACAGACATTAGATATTTAGGGAACTTGTAGAGAAAATATGTTTTAGAAAATTAGATTTTCAAAAACACAATCAGGGCCACCCGCTCCCACGCATGCACCCGCTCTCGAGCTCGCTCTGGCTCTCACTCTTACTCTTAATCTCAATCTCACTCTCACACGCACTCTCACGGTCACCCTCACTCGCTCTACTATTATAATAACCATTATTATTAGTATTATTCTTATGATTATTATTTTCATCCAAACGTTCCAGACCACTCGACTAAGGGCAGTGGGAGAGGTCTCAGCCTATCACGTTCGCCCAGCAACCACATGGCAGGGTCCACTACAGACATTAGATATTTAGGGAACTTTTAGAGAAAATATGTTTTACAAAATTAGATTTTCAAAAGCACAATCAGGGCCTACCCTTACTTGCCGAATTTAATTCCTAAAAAATTGAACTGGGATATTATAACTTTCTTAGTTCTATAAAACCACACCCCAATGTGAATATACAGCTCGATGTTGAGAATACTCAGTTGCCCTCCAAACTAGGAAAAGTTAGTTTATGTGTGCCATTGCAAGGATTAAATTCTGAATGTTGGTTTTTTCTTATACTAATATTAGTCTATTACGGCATTGCAGAGGTGCTCATTCTCCCTCAAGCAGCTAAAATGTCAGCCGGTGGTACAGATCGTCATTTAGTCCTTACGCTAACAGGGCGGACTTGCTAATTAAGGCAAGTTAACATCCAAGTCTGAAAAGTCTTATGTACCATTACTTTAAAGGTTTGCTGCCACTTTCGAAAGTCTTCATCTCGGATTCTGGTTTGCGGCAACGTCCACATTCCTGTTGTAATCTGAAGTCTATTATTATTATTTGTAAGATTAAAATTGTTATTATTATAAATATTGTTATTACTATTCATATCTATGCCTAATCCACTAAAGGACAGTCGAGTGGGCCTTTTCCTGACATTGGCTTCTAACAGCCAGTGACTTAAGGCAGTGCCTGATACTGTGTTTTCAGAGGAACCCGCGGGGATGAAATTTAGTCTTCCTTTCTCTTTTTTTAAAAAGTAACCAGGTGTAACACCAGCTTGACCCAACCCATTGTGCTTCTGTCGTGATTCCGGCCAGGTATGGACAAGGCTATACAGGTCTTGGAAGTCCCTTTAAGATTCCCCAAGGTGAATATTCAGCTTTCATGTAACAACATATTAGGGCTCTTCCAACCAATGAAGTTATAAGGTCCAAATTCAATACCAGTAATTTAGTACCGTGGGCTCAGTTTTAGATGCACTTAAATCAGCTCGCGCGGGACATTTGAGATTAACAAACCGAAGTCGTGGAGACTTATGGGATATTGGAGATTGTAGCTGTAAGCTATCAAGTTTAAGATATGTTCCCTCAATATGAGGTAAGGCAAACTATTTTTCTTAACCAGATTAGAAATTTATGTAATAACTAGAAATATTAATTAATTTAGAAAACTAATATTAAACCAAGTCGAAGTATCGCGTCTTTCTTATGGGATTAAGCTTACACAAAGGTTTAGTCATTATAGATTGTAAGTTTTTGTGTGCTGGTACAGATTGGAAAGACTGAATATGTTTTTCTTCTTAGACTAGTAGTAACACCTTCACAACTATGAAGTGTTCCAGAATCACTCGACCGGTCAAGGAAAAGGACATCTAAACCGCCAAGAGGCTGCTCCCCAGTTCTTGGGCTAACTACAATCAGCGAAGAAAATGCTGAAACAAAAAGTACCATCCCCCTCCACACACAAACTAGCACATCCCTCCTCCAGCCACTTTTCAATATTTTCTGGAGCAAAATTGACGTTTAAACAGGTTTTACACCGTGACTAGAGGGCATAGTGTTCCATTTGCATCATTAATGAAACAACATTGAACAGGCGGGCTTGGGAGTAATAGAAAATTTCAAATTAATAACGAATGAAGGAGGTCATTTGCATCAGACATTTCAACAGAAAAATTCATTGATTTTAGGGTAAGTTTGCCACCCGCTGCGGGTGAGTGTATTTGCAACCAACGGCAAATGAAGGCAAGCAGATGTTTTCGGCCACTGGCGTGCTCAGATGACAAAGCCTCAAATCGCTACCCCCAGAGGCTTTAGTTCAGCCATCCTTCGTTTATCAGGACTTTGTGTCATCACATCAACCCGCCTACCTAATTTACACAGCGGTCGCCCATCAAATGTTTCTATTTCCATTGCACTTTCAATTTTATGCCTTGATATTACAATGTCTACAATGCTAACCTCTTTCTTCTTTTTGTCCACTATAAACAAATCAGGTCCTCTGTGCTCTATTTCGAGATCGCATTTATATCAAAATCCCCCACTACTTTGTATTTATTACTTTCCAACACACCTGTTGGGTTATGTTCATATAATTTGTTACTGAGTGTGTAACATTCCCGCACATTCTGCATTGGGGTGAATCTGCTATCGATATGAAATTTGACATAGCTTTTTCTAAGAGCCTGTTCCTGTGCCGCAAAGATCAACTCTTGGTCAGTGGAGGATTTAAAATCCGAGATCTAGATTTAGGGTTGTTATTATTATTATGATCATCGTAATCGTTATTATTATTATTTTTATTATTATTATTGCTGTCTGGCATGGATGGCCATATCATGAGATTAGGCTTCCCCCAGTGTAGCTCTTAGGTTCATTGTGATACACAAGCCTCCCCACCACACTATGGTAGTAGTCCATAGGGGCTTATATTTATTGGCATTATTATGTGGAGTAGTAGCATTATTACTATGACTTGTGATTATTATAATTATAATTATTATTATTATAAATAATTAAGGAAACTTACCTTGCCCAGACACATTACCCAATAAAGCCACTACAAAAACGACTACCCCTTAAGTAGAAAGAAAACAAAATTTGTTTGTTAACGTGTCTACATTTTAATAACGTCATAACTGCAAAAAAGACTGAAGAATGTAGCAACGAGTAGTCGAGGACCGTGCAGTCTCCAAAATATCTAAAAAAAAGGTAATTAGAATACACGAATCGGAATTCTTATTTATGTAGTGGTGAAGTCAATCTATGCTGGGGATTTTTGAACTGGGTGACCAAACGTGCTTGCTTTAGCTAAATTTGTGAAACATTTTCAGCATTTCCCGTTCACATTAAAACACTCGAATATGCTGGTACTATATGCTAAGGCTATTTGCACAAAAAATACTATGGAGATGAGTAGGATGAGGGAAATTTGGAAAACAAAGGCACAGAGACAAACCGTACTAGTTGAGTAACTGTGTTGAATCTATTTTAATGGGAACTGAATCTACCAATCCGATTCAACAGATGTTGGTGTTTGACAAATCACATTCTTTTAAATTCTTGCTATTTCGAATTTTTCGTTTTAACTCGCAGTTTCTTTCTCAATCAAAACAATCGAAACAACTTATTACCTAAAATGAGGCGTTACTCTGTTGGAACAAAATTTTAAAATCATCTCGAATATAATATGAACAGACTGAAATTGCAGAATTATCCTACACTGCTGGAGGTCGACAAAACAAATGTTATTTCCAACGAAGTTCGAAATACCACCAGCAAGTAACCTACTTGCTACTTTAGCATTTGAGCTATTGAGTCGAATGAAAAAAACTGAAAAATGCCGCGTTGTTCCCAGTCGAGTTCATCGCTCAACAGAGAGTATAGCGATATGTTTACCAGAAGGTGACTGATTTGGTATCCCGGTCAAGTCAATACTTTTTAGTAGACTTCAGTGGCGTCGGATAACTACGAGATTTTAGAGCAAAATTGCTTCCTGGAATTTACCACCAAATTATCTTACGGGTCTACGGTCTGGATACACCATCTGCACCGTATTTTCGCCGCAGTTGTTCCTTATCATGATTTTGTTCGTCGGCATTCTTCAATTCAGATAGTTCTGCTCATAAGAAAAATTCCGACGTTTCTTTTTCTATATGTTCGGCAGTCTACCAACCTTTTAACTTTCTGTTGTTTTAGATGCTGCCTACGCACCATCCCATATTTTTGGATCGTTCTCTGGAGTTCTGCTTATAAGTAGGTTTTCTACTTCCCCTGTATAAGTTTTGTGTTGTTTTATGGCGTTTTGGGTGTTTCAATTTGGCGATACGGTCAATTATCTGCCGCCCTATCGTCTTTGCTGTTTTAGTTTTGCTATCGAGCCTTCTTGCTTAAAATCTAAGTGATACAGCGTAAACGCTGTATTCATATACCAAGTAAACTTCTACTCCCCAAACGGTTTATACACTTACCAGCAAACCATAATTTACCAACAGACATCTTGTGTAATCGTTGCTCGCATTAACCACGATCCAGTGTGAAGTCCACAAAATTCCGAGTACTTATTTTAAGGTTGGTTGTAGTAAAGCATAATGGGAAGGGTGGTGTCAGACAATGGTGGTAATGGCCACTATTGTTAACTTCGAGTTGGTATACACAAATTTGTATTCTCCTTGATTAGAACGTATTGTTGGCTCTGCTCACTATTCAATTGCCTTGCAGACATTAGGTAAAAAATCTGAGGGAAACACAGTATTCTAAGGCAGTCTTCATGACCGCTTACAGTTTAAATTTTCTCTTATATGTATTTTTAGTAAATTCACTTGCCTAATTTTGTAGTTTTAATTACAAATACAAGAATGAGGCCAGTGAAACTTGTTTACATATTTATAAAATAATATTTTACCAGCAGCCTTTTAACAGAGTCTACAGATTGTTGATTACTAAAAATAGATAGCAAAAGATTACTTTTCTTTCTGGAGTATTTTGTGCGATGTTTTCTTTAATGAAAATTGCAAGGATGTAATGCAACGCGAATACGCAATGATGGCGCCTATGTGAGTGGGTAATGCTGGCGCCTATTTTGTTAGTAAATAAAATAATTGTCTGTAAATGAATAGAACCATATTGGGACTTTTTGCTTTCACTTTCAAGAAACCTTTCATAAATATCTAACTAGTATTACTCATTTTCTTTATTAAACATAAATCGTCTCGCTTTCTGTGATTAATTTATTTCTTTTGCAAAACACGTTTGGTAGAAGCCTATATGAAAATGGAAATAACATGTGTTGGGTTGATGGAACGAGAAAGCAGACGTTATGGTAGATGAACTAAACTTATGACAAGAAGATGGACACCAAAAAAAGAACAGGGACTCCCTGGTGATTCTAAATTCACTTCTGGAGAAGTTGAGATGTCTGTCAAATATACAACGAGCTAAATGTTTGACAATTGAAACCGCAATCTGTACACTGATTTCACTTCGAAATTCTATCCTTAAAAGCAAAGTTTGTTTCGAACATTAACCACCGTATATATGTATCATGTATAAGAATAGTTTCTTCTCTGCTTACGTTGCGCGAATCAACGAAACATTGGGGCTAGAGTTAGGTTAACATTAGGTTTAGATATTGACCTGGTATCCTAGAAACTATAGGAGGAAATCATAACTGCAGTCGTACCGTTTTTTGGCAACTTTTGAAGATAAAAAAAGCACTTGGTGAGCAATGAGGGATACGCATGCGCCTTGAGCATGCCTGCTTAGGAAAATTTTAATTCGATGTCTCTGTGAGATCCATGAGGCTTACATAGGGAATATGAAAGAATTGTCCGATATATAGAACCTTCGATTTCGAAGTAACCTACCCGTATTAACCTGATACAGGTTGTGCAGCACATTTCTCATTGATATATTGTAAACATTATCTGAAAGGCTTTAAAATCATTGTGGTATTTGATATAAGATTCGACGCTTAAGCCCAACAGAAGCCAATACTGCAAATTCTGAATATGAGTATATCTTGCCCAGCAAATTCTCAAAATATGAGTAAAACAACCATCTTTGTAATTTCAATCTGATTCGATCTTCTGTATTTATTTGTCGTTGTTGCGGTTTCCAATCTCAAAGTCTGAGCATTTTGTGATCTTCAGATGAACGTTTCATTCTACATTGCATAAATTGGTTAAGTTGCTCCCTGTTCTCCCGAATCACAGAGCTGTGACGAACTCCCGAACTAGGCACCAGTTTATGTAGGCTTTGGCTCTGTCTCTTTATATCAAGCATTTCTCGCATCGACTTTTTGATTCCAAGCATTGGTCCCAATTTTAATTGATGGAGATATAGATATATAGAGATAGAGATATATAATACAATAGAGAATGCTGTAAAAACTCTGCAGAAAGATACTAAGATTACTTGAGGTCTAAATGTTCAAAATTTTTTTGAACATTTAGACCTCAATTTAGGACTAAGATTGGAAGATCTGCCAGTATTACAAAAAGCCATAGTGCCTGGTGTGGGAAGAAAGAAATATTGTGATTTACTTTGTTCATTTGATTTTCGACCTTAAGACCGGCTCCGAATAATTATCAACTACAGTTGTGCAAGATCAGAAAAATCTGAATATCTCAAACTTTGTCTAAGTAAAGGCCTTAGGGGACTGATCTCGGTAAATTAAATTTTATTTCGTTTAGGGATTTATTTTTTATTTTGAGCGCACATTTCTTTCCAAGCCCATCCACCCATAAACTGAATTTTAAGCTTCCGAAAAGCTCCGGCAAATGAGTTTTCTTTGCTCAGGCACATGTGTCAATGTTTTGAATTGAACATTTAATTTATCACATCACGTTGGAAGGATGGCGGGTTTAAAAACAGAGTAGCGGGATGACAGGTAGAGGATAACGGGTATTGGGTGACGGGTAACGGGTGACGGGTAATACCAATACACTCAGCTATGGGTTGACCAGGCGGAAAACGTACCCTCAAGAGGAATATCAAAGCCCAGCAAAATATCTTTATGAGAGCCATGGAGTCGGACACAGAAGTAAAATCATAATATTTAATAAAGTTCTAACGTTTCGTTGTATCAACACAACATCTTCAGAGAATAATTAGCATAACTGCCTAAAGCCTAAGTATATAGTTACAGAGTTGTAATAATTCATGCATTAACCAATCATAGGATTGAATGAATTATTACAACTCTGTAACTGTATACTTAGGCTTTAGGCAGTTATGCTAATTATTCTCTGCAGATGTTGTGTTGGTACAACGAAACGTTAGAACTTTATTAAATATTATGATTTTACTTCTGTGTCCGACTGGATGGCACCAATATACTCCAATTTAGAAATTAATTTATCATAATTTGCTGTATCAAATGCTCTGCTGAAATCTAAGAAAATACCGCAAGGAAGTTTTTGACGGTAAAAGTGGAGTATAAAGGTAATGTATTTTCTCCGGTATAAAACTTAAGTAACAGGACAAAAGAGGTTATCGAGTAAAAATGCATTAATTCCATTAAGCAAGATTTAAGGAAGTGTTTTTCATCTACCATTAACAGAACTAGGGCAAAAATCCAGAAGCCGGTAGGGATGTACGTAAGCACCAATAAATTTAACGAGAACTCAACGGCTGTCGTTAACACTGACTGATCTTTCTAATAAGTCTAACAGGACAAAGTCACGAACTTGAAAAATACCTCATTTGTATATAGAAGCAAGGACCAAAACGCGATATGTCGGCGTGCCTTTTATGTACTTTCAGTTCTCGAACCTCAGCTTTAGTTGAATTGTAACCGTAAAATTCGTTTGCATACCAGGACAAATCTATTCGACAAAAATTTCTGGAAATTTCGGTCTAAAACTGAATGGATAAGCTCGGCTCAATTAGAAAATTTCAGAAAAGATCCATTGTTCGAGGTGGACCACTTTTTCTTGGTAGGACTGGTGGGAAATGGTGGTTGAATGGATGGAGTTCACCTCTTAACGACAAATACTTTTCCGTGACCCCTAATGGATGTTCTGGTGAATGGAAAGCAATCCTTGTTTGCATGCGTTTTATGTGAAACTATACTATTCGTCACACGTCACCGGCTATCCGTCAACTGGTACCGGTTATCCAGTGGTAGGGTATCCGTGTTTTAATGTCGCTGCGTTGGAAGATGCGTACACAGTATTTGTCTATATTAATTTTAAACGGTCTGGCCAAAGGGTACAGCTGCTGTTCCTTTTTGCGAGAGACGATGGCTTGAGAGAAAGGATTTACAGATCATAGAGCACTTCATGAAATTTAAAACTTCCCCTCAAAGTACTTCAAACAACCTTTGCAATTTTCTTTTTTATGAAAATAAGCTCTAATTATCCAGTTGTATTGATTCAGAAAATATAAGATAAAACAGATTCGGAAAAGCATCATTTCGAACCTAAAATTCAAGAAAAATAAAGAATGAGTAACAAAAACTATGATGATATTTTGACTTTCGTAAGGGTCATTATCAAATTTTATGTGACAATGATCCTTAAATAAGTTGAAATATCCCCGGAGTCTATATTACTCATCATTACTCACTCGGTTTTCTTGAATTACAAGTTCATTATGAGTTTTTTTGGCATCTGTTTTAAATTACATTTTCTTAAACTGTCAGCTAGTTGCGGTTTTTTATTGTTTACTTATTTATTTATTTATTTATTTATTTATTTATTTATCTATTTATTAAGCTTTGCCACTATGGTATAGAAAATTGGAGTATTCACACTTATATGCAGAATCAAATACATATACAGACTAATACACATGTGGACGTACGAATTATAGACTTGAAGTTATGTGGCTGGGGTTGTTGCAACAGCTCGCACCAATTATTATGAAGTATGCTGCTCAATTGTTTCCCGCTTATGGAATATTTGGTGAGCCTAGGGCAACATATAAAAATGCTATTCTGCGTAGATAGTATGAAATAGCAAGACAGTTGAAAGATTTGCAGACTACCGAGCTTTATTCTTGGATCTTATCTGTTCTTTCGTGACTCTCTATATGCCCGAAGCTTTATTTTAGAGGAACTGTTCTCTATTCGCAAGGGGCAATGTCCGAGGACTAAGTGTTAGTGTACATTCGCAAGCCATAAATAGGCTATTACATAATTTTTAATGTTATTTCCATTCTTCATCGAGTGTTCCTATAGTGGAATTGCATTTTCGCTCCTTGTTCTTTGCAATTTCATTTTTTTATCTTTCTATTTTTTTACATAATACAGGACGGTACCACACTTAGGGTATTGCTCCCTTGTAGGTTTGGAAAATGCTGAAAACAAACAACAACTTCTGGCTGAACTTTGGGTCAACGCTTAACCAGGTACCTAACGTTTCGAGCGAAGGACCCTCGGTCGAAACGTCAGTTTCTCTATTCTTAAGTTCTGGTAGTTTGCCAACCCTTTTGATTATTTAGAAGATGCTCAAAACTGCCGACGTTGCACTCTGCTTTTAGATCAAAGCTGGGGAAATTGTCTGCACATGCGCGACAACCAGTTTTACGCAATCGGAGTGTCACTGGCTAGATTTTCGTCAAAAACTCGTGAGTTTTTCCTCAGTAAAATAACTAGTGGATTATCTTTAAAATGTATCCCTACTCTAAGGTAGTATAATAAAATCAATATGCCATGTCTGCCCCAGTATTCTCACTTGGATTACTTTCAAGTCTAATCTCAGCAATGAGCATTTAGTTTGATCGAGCTCTTTGTCTCAGGGATGAAAGGCAATATACAACGGCATAAAAGTAGAGTGCTTTTGGGAGAAATTTGCTCCAAAATTTAGCAGCCTTACGAACAATTCCATACTCACATTTATCATGAAAACATGACCGAGATACCAGTTTAAGTCATTCGACATGTTTAGGAGAAAAATTGAAACGTGTTGAATGATGTACAGATGAATTTGGGTGTTGGTGTTGGAATTGCTATGCTGCAGAATGAGAAATGATGTGCAGGGCTGTTTTTCGACGTGCACATCGGAAGGCAGATTCTCCATGGCAAGATAATTCCAACATTTTTCATGCTAAACTGGGAATCATGTAGTTAATATCAAGCATAATGTTTTTATGTTATTACTATAATACTAAGTGAGAGGAACTTTCATTCTTGCCATTCTCCTAATTTGATGTCAGAACAGTGGTCCTAAACTTCTTATTCTGGTGACCCTTAACAAATACTGAAAACTATTAGGAAATTTTTCTGATCAAACTGTGGAAAGCAATGGACTCAAAAAAACTCTGAGCTCCAGACGGGACTCAAACCCGCAACCTTCTGAATGGTAGCTAGCCAGACGCTCTAACCATTGAGCCACTAGAACTCAGATGGCAGAGCAAAGTTTTTTACGATACTTATAGTATTACGGTATTTTATGGCATTTTTTACTTACAGTCATTGCCGAGTGGCTCATCCCAGGTTTGAATTCCGTAAGTAACCTTGCTCAGCCATCTGAGCTCTAGTAGCTTAATGATTAGAGCATCTGGCTAGCATTCAGAAGGTTGAGGACTCGAGTCCCGTCTAGAGTTCTTAGTTTTTCAGGTATCAAACTGTAATATCAAAATATTAAATGCTGAAAACTTTAGCGATCACTCACATCTACTACAACCGCTCCTCTGTGCAGATCAACTTCAACGAACAAATAGTGCATATCATTCATTGACTAATTAAGACCGCCTATTTTTGTTCGTAATAAGAATGTACAGTATATTTGATAGTTCTTTTCTGGGTTACTGTCATTTCAACAAGGTAAGGAAAAAATGTATGCAAGCCTTAAATTGCCCTTCAACCCAAGAAAAGTTCATAACTCCTCATTTGAGAAACACTAAGTGAGATGATGTACATAGTTCATTAGCGGATATAAAGTATCTTTACGGCTATGAACTAAACGTAACATACTGACAACATCTTTAGACCAACTACAACTTTACTTTGATTTTATATACAAAAAGCTATCTCTATACCTACAAAGCAAACGGTAATTTTCTTAAAAAGAAATTCTTAATGGTAGATTCTTTTTCGTGAATTGAGAAAAATCACTTCCCTAAGAAAAAATTTCTTAATTTTCGAGAATTTTTAATTTCGAGAATTTTTTTTCTTGAGAACTTTATTTTCGTAAGGAAAAAGGTTCTTAAAACGAAAAATACGTGATATTCAAAGAAATAATTTCTTAAAATAAGAATGATTTTCTCAACAAATTTGAGAAATTTTCTTATTGTAATAAAATTTTTATCTCAAAAAAAAAGAAAATATTTCTTAAAATCTTCTTAGGAAATATACACAAGAAAATTTTATGATTATTCTCACAAGAAAAATTTATCTTATTTCAAGAAAAAATTCTTAAAGTAAATTTTCTTTTCTTAAAATAAGTTTTGTTTGATCAGCCAATGAAAACATACCTTCAAGCTTCGTCTCTAGTGTTTTCGTCTCCGGGTCAGAGAATTGCGAGACAAGTTGCAAGAAACATTGCGAAGAGTAATACCTCTAGCCATCCAACTGCATCGCAACAAATTCAGCCGTTGCGACACAAGTTGCACGAAAAATTGCTTAGTGCAACACCGCCTTTATAAAGGCCGGTTTACAGTATCAAAATTGTATTTCATTGAAGTATAGTTTGACCAAAGTGTGTGATAATGTTAACGCCTTTCAAAGACAGCTACTCCTTTAAAATACTTTGATCGAATACTCTGATCAAAGACCTTGACCGAAGAAACTTTGACATCGTAAACCAGCCCTTTACGACTGAATCATAAATTCAATACGTCTACTGCGAATTTGAGCTGGCCTTAAGGTCCAAACACACCGAGCACGAAGCGGCAAAGCGACGCGATTTTTCAGTTTTCAGAAACACGTAAAAGTATCCCCGATGTAAACTTTATTCAAATTTGAC
>JBAHVQ010205344.1:0-12675 GCA_036872915.1 Nanipora kamurai
CTTTCTTTCTTTCTTTCTTTCTTTCTTTCTTTCTTTCTTTCTTTCTTTCTTTCTTTCTTTCTTTCTTTCTTTCTTTAATCATATTTACACTGTAGTTTGTCAACCATAGTTTGTGAAGAGAAAAACATTAAAAAGGTTGTTTTTCATAAGGCCATGTGTGTACTAAGGTTATTTATAACTTCTATTTCACTTGTTGATTTTATTTAAAAGATTAACAAACTAACAAACTAGCTAAGTATATTACAATTCTTTACTCATTATGGTTTGAGATTAAATGTTCTATTTTCTTTCGGAAGGGAGTCCCATGTCTTTGCAGCCCTATAGCTAAAACTTCTTTTCATGAAATTTGTATTCGGTTTTGACAACATTAGCATATGGCCATTGCTTCTAAGGTTATGATTTTCTTGTTTTGCGATAATAAACATATTTGAAATATAATTAGGACATTCATTATTTAACTTTCAGTGCCCCAGGTTTTTTTCCGAAAATTGCTCCCTTGAGTGTTTGGAATTGTTTCTCGTCAAAAACTACCCACGAAGGGTTTATTGTTTTATATTGTTCTGATAGATAATTTATGCACACAATGGTCGCTCAAAAAAGTACGGGACTGGACACTAAAGGTTAAAGCTTTTTTTCGTATATGAGATTACCTGAGATTCTCTTCTTTGATCGAGAGATTTCCATCGTAGTTTTTTTAGCACAGCTTCGGACCGTACTCCATACGAACCTCCAGAAATAAGAGGCTGTTTACATGAGGCCGGATCGAAAATCTGAATCGATGTGAAATATTAATTAGTTTTCGATCCAATCGAGTTAAATGTCCCTTGATTGTTTACATGAAGCGGATTTACTTAATTGAAGCGGATCGAGATGGGGATTGACTTGACTTTTGAAGACAACGGAAATCGACATAATTTCTTCAGCAGACCGAGTATTTCCATCGGATCGCGATTTCGATCCGAGGTCATGTAAACAGGTCCTGACTCTATTTTGCAATTTTTTACTATTTTGCAATTTTTGCGGCTTTTCTTGAAGTGTTTCATTGCAGTTTCCCCATACCAATGAACAATAGTCAAAATGGTGTAAAATAAGCGTTTGGTACAAACATTTCCCTGAGCCTTTGGAAACAAGTGGTTTCACTTTCCTTATTATACTTGCTGCCCTTCATTAGAAGCGATTGTGATTTTCAATAGTGCCTTTCAAACATCAACAACGCCAATCAAATCACAATTGCGCTAAAAGTAAATTCATTTAAAACAAGTAATTAAATATTCCGTTTAACTGAAGTTCAATAACGTGTATGTAAAAAATATTAACATTTATGGTATTTCATTAGCGTCAATCAAAATTCAATGAGAAAAATGGGTAAACCAATAAAATAAAATAAAATAAAAAGTCATTGAGCGATAACGCGTATATGTTGATATATGTTGTATGAAAAAGACTGGCAATGTCTGCAGGAAATTGTTGAAACGTCGTTTTGAGATGTGTGCGGCCAGAGTAAGCGTTACGATGACTGAACAAAGAAGGATACAGAGAATTCGCAGGATAACAGGGAAAGGTTAATACTGTTTTTTGAAGATCCAGAACAAGACTATATCTTACAATGGCGGATACTTTGGGTTTCAGTCGCTTAACTGCCACAAGGATAATATCCAAAGTTTAGCCACACACATGTGAAAACAACGTTTTAAGGGCTATCTTGTAATTGTATGTACGACACATACCCACGTATTATCGCTAATTGACTTTTTATTTTATTTTGTTGATTTCCCCATTTTTTCGCTTTGAATTTTGATTGACGCTAATGAAATACCATAAATGTTAATGTTTTTTACATTGACGTTATTGAATTTCAGTTTAACGGAATATTTAATTACTTGTTTTATATGCATTTACCTTTAGCGCAATTATAATTTGATTGGCGTTGTTGAAGTTTGAAAGGCACCATTAAAGATAACAATCGCTCTAATGAAGGGCAAAAGGTGTAGTTGTTTTCAACAATGATGTTCAAGTAAAATGTCTTTTTCTGAAACCAGATTGACGATCAGTCGTGACGTGACGCTATTTTCATTTAAATTGATTACACACTAGCTTTTCAAATATCTTCGAGACACCTGGCGGAATAGAAGTTGGACGATAATTCCCACAATTATCCTTGTCCCCTGATTTATAAATAGGTGAGACTATATCAGTTTTCCGGTCATCTGGAAAAACACCGAGACTCAGACTGATTGAAAATGTGTGTTAGATATGGGACAATTACTTTTTTAGAATCTTTGAAGAGTTTAACTGGTATTTTATCATGCCCGAAAGATTTGAAAGTTTTCATACCATTAATTATGTTAAACACCTCATATTGCGAAATATTTTTAAAAGTGAATTCACTTGAATTTATAGTTACATACTGTTCAAACTGACGGTTTGTCTCTGGGAGTTTATCAGATAGTTCATGACCAATATTTGCAAAATAATCATTAAATGTTTCTGCTATTTCCTCATCCTTATATATAGTCTCATTTTCCTCTCTGATAGCTGCAATATGAAAGGTCTTTGAACCTTTTCCTGTCAACTGATTAAAATACATCCACATGCCTCTTAGGTTACCTTTATTATTTAGTAATATTGTTATGATAAAAGTCTTTTTGATCCTTTTAATGGTTTTATTTAGACGGTTTCGAGACGGTTTCGAGACGGTTTCATATATGTCTGACTTACTTTTCCTAGCCTTTTTCTTCAGAAAATCTCGATGTCTAATCAATTTTGTTATCTCATTGTTGTTTTTACGATTTTTACAGTCAGTAAATAGCATCTATTTATTATGATTTAATGTGATTTTCTTTTGTTTGGTTTCATAATCAGTGAAGAGAAATCAACGGAAACATCTTGTAGCAGCACACAAGACAATACACGAGGAAACAGAAACCGTTGTTAAAATAAGCCCTACGAAGGACGGAACTAAAGAAAACCGCGGTTAATTACTTGGTAGGTGTACATATTGCATACGATTGCTAAGGGAAATATACTTTGTCTTCCGCGTCAATGGAAATCCATTTGGGTGTAAATGGTGGCATGGCGGTATACGTAATGGTGATTTCTATGTTTTTGCTTTAGATTCGAAACTGGAAAATATACAGTAAAAGCCAAAGCAGTGCATTACTGATTAGTACATCACAAACTTTCTTTGGATATTGTTTAATTGTCAATCAAGAAACTGTCTTCTTCGTTTTCTTGTTTCTTTCAAATTGTATGGAAAATGATACTTTTTCTCTTGGTGACCATAATTTTCAAAATTTGTTATTTCGTTACCAGAATATTATACTTGTTAGCGCATCAGTTAAAACGGCGATTTCTGGGTAACAAATAAATTATTTTGATGAAATATACGGTTTCCAGCCATAGTTTTCATCATAACAATACATGGTATGATTAACAGACAAGACATACCCCTCAAGGATGGACTTATATCCTCCGATGTTGTTTCCCACATGACCGACATTTACCATTGTTGATACACCTTTCCCAATCGGAGCAGTAGTAAGCTTCACCGCCTGGAAGTAAGAAAAATTGTTAAATAGAGGCACTCCAACAAATGCAAAAACATTGCGTTACCAAAAAAAGTTAATAAATGCAGTATGATAAGGAGTAACCTCCGTTATTGTGATTTAATATTCACGCGGTTTAAGTCGATCGTTGTTTTACACGATCCTGGTAATTTCCTTAGAGTTTCGGATATGATAAAAGATTAGCTCCCGGGTACATGGCCCATGAAGGACGCCACCTTCTAACACATCCACTCACTCAATCTTCTGTTTCTTCACCAACACACAAATTCCCTCACACAGCTTGTTCTTTCTCCCTTCATCTTTCCCACACCCCTCATCAACCCTCTCACCAACTTAGAGGCTGTTTATATGAGCCAAGCTAGCCAGGCTAACCGGGCTGAATTGCACAAAAAATTTTCTCTGGCCGTAGAAGATTATTTTAAAGACGTTCATTCTTCCATTAGACCAAAACTAAGCGAATTCTAATTTCCAAAGTTACCCTGGTCGCCATTTATGGCCGTAATAATATCTTCTTTAAAAGAATCAACCCGGCTACACGGGTTGACGCGATCACTTACTCGAAATTCAGAGTTGAAAAGAATTAAAGTAACGAATGCCTTCCAAAGTTTGTGAAACTTGCGGCAAGGATGCATATAGGGAAGAAGTGCTGTTACCGAAAGGTAAGATTTACGACGGGTATTTTAAAAAAACGATGCATGTATTTATAAACGCTTTTAAAAAACGGTAGAGGAGGTACTTTAAGGGAAAAGTGTCCGAAAAACAAAGTGTTCAAGTTACCGTGACGATGGTTCCAAAATAAAAAGTTTTATTACTGATTACGGTCAGAACGAAGCACAGATATTTGTGTCTGTAAAGAGCTGTAGAAGCCGGGGGTTGGGGACACATGTTCCCCCACTTTTTACCAAAAATTATGGATAAATTAATAGAATACTTAAAGTTACTTTGAAAAAAATCACTAAAAATTGTCTCCAGACATTTCCACACCAACTAGGCATGCAGTGTTGAATTTTGGCCAGTCCAAGGATTTTAATAAGTGTTAAATCATCAAATGATCTTGCATCCATGCCTAAATAATCACTATGGGTACAGGGCTAGAAATCTCTCAGCTTTTTTTGCAAGATGTGTTATTTAGAAGCCTGCAGAAAATCTGCGAACAAGTTGTATCAGACTTCAAGGCACAGCAAGCTTGCAGCCAACAAGTTTGTTGCAACTTGATACTGTTTGTGCGGAATTTATTGTCGCACATAGCTTAAAATGCCTCTAACCCCTTTCGCGATATTTTGCTCAATGATAGAATAGCATCTGTAGAGTATCCCAAAGAAAAAATTTTATTACAAAATTAATTGGACTTCCGATAGTCAATGGACGTCGCATTCGGGAGAATGGGTCGAGCATAATTTGTGACGCAACGCAAGTGACTGAAAAATTTTCACATGGTACATACGGCCATTGTTAGATTGTTTATTATTTGAAAGACCCGACATCTTTACGAGTATTCATCGAAGTAAATTGTCTTTTTTTATCATGTCCGCCATTGAATCGGAATCAGATAGTTCTAGTTATGTTTCGGATGACTCGGACTATAACTATATTCCGGGTTATGCTGTTCTGGAAGATGCTCAGCACGAAATCTGTGGCAGCGATAGTGTGAGTGAGACATGCCTCGAGTAGAAACATCTGACGATGAAAGTTTATCTGGCTTAGCGTATGCCGCAAAGCCTCTAGCCTCTTTGTCTCTTGGCTTCAGGCCGTTCGTCGTTGTACTAAGGAATTGTATGGAGACTTATACCATCTTTCAAGCTTGCCTTGTTCTTACAATTGGCAGCCACGCAATAAAAGGGCATATTTTCAAGTAAAAACTTGGCTACGTTATGAAAGGTAAATAGTTTCTGACCACGAGCAGTGAACAAACAAGTAACTTGCGTGACGTCACAAAATGTGCTAGCGCCAGACTCCAAAGATTTCAGTAGACCGACGTCCGTGAGCCATGAACAATAAAGACCTTTACATTTCCGTATATCAGCCTTACCGCTAACCGCAAACTGGGGTTTGCAGTTAGCCATTTGAGGTTTGCCGTTTAACATAGATTTTGGATTTAGTTTTCGTGCGGGTTTCAAAAATGCAGTTCGTGTAGAAGGTTAGTTTTGAAGGTAGTTTTTGCGGTTTTTAATGCATTTTGTAAGTACATTAAATAAGTAAACTTTTCAGAAGTGATTTCAGACGACACAAACAAAAGAAGAACATAAATTGACAGCTCGAAATTCACTTTTAAATGTGCTTTTTTTTTCAAATAACCTATATTTTGAGATTTCAGAAGGTACGTACAAATTTGTGCGAAATTATTCTGGTAATTTTAGCTGTTAAATGCCATGTCTTGCGATTCAACACATACGCGAAGGTGAACTTACAAAATGTATGAAATGGCAGCCATGCTGGATACACGAAGGATAAAAGGCCTGTCAAGTTTGGAGTATAAAAACCGTAGGAAACTTGTGAACCTGTTGCAAACTTTTCACACTTGGAGAGAGATTTTCACAACAGACTCCATATTTGGACCTTTATATTTAGTTAAATTCCTTTCCCCAAAATAGAGGAAATGCCATTTCAGAGCTTTCGGAATTCAAAAATTTCCCGGGAGAGAATCCACCCAGATCCTCCTAAAATTGTGTCATCAAAAATTTTGCCTCCCCGACATGAAATTTTTTTCCTACGGCACTCCTATAAAGACTTGAAACGTACGAAAGAAAGCATGTTTATACGCAGGACAGTAAAAGTTAACCATACACTCGTTTTTTGAAATTCTGCGCGAAAACTTTTTGAAAAAGTCGCGCGAAGTATTTAAAAAGTAGAGTGGATTTTGCTATCTCCAAAGTGAAACGGATTTCGATGTCATGCGTCAACCACGTTGTGTTAGTGAAAAAAGTGAAAAAATCCATTTTCTTTAATTTTCGAAAATAAAAAAAAAAGATCTACAGGATATTTTTAAAACTGTCCCTTCCCATCCCAGAACGAAAGTTTATATTAAAAAAAAAATGTAAAATTTATTCGAAATAAATTTGATTGTACGGTAAATGGAAGCCATTTTGGAACGCGCTGTTGCCATAGCAATGACCTGGACTCCTTATTTCGTTATACTTTTGGATGCCTAGAATGTGTTTCTATGTGTTTCATTTACTTTTATTCTCCTTCCCAAGTATTTTATATGGACAAGTTTTTAGGTCTCAAATTTAAGTTTTCCATTAAGCTAATGTTACAACCTGCGATTTTCTGACTTCTGTGAACCTGGCAGGCGATTGGGCCGACGATTCGAAAATCGGCGTATTTTTACAGAAATACTGATCCCAATAACTCTATAGAGTTCTGAAAAGAAATTTTATGATTCGTACATTCACAAGGAAAATAAAAACTGGCGTCTTTACCTTATATATCGATGTTTAGCCCTTTTAAAATGCAATACCATACATGACTATGCATACGAGGCTTTGAACGTGAATAATTTCCGAATAACATGTTTAAGGAATAACATGTTTCACCATGAAAGGTCCATAAACACTGAATATCAAAGTGGTTATTACAAACTACACCAAAAACGGTCAAAATCTTCGGGATATTCCAAATCCAACCACAAATCTTTAACCTCCGCCATTTTGAAAACTTAGGTACAATAACATTAAGTTGTCATCTGATTCAACAGCCAGATCAGGTTACCCGTTATCACGCCTGGTTTCGCGAATCAGCCGGTTCTCGAAAGGAATTTTTTTTAAATTGACCAAGCAATAGAAGATTGTTTAACGCCGTCTGAAATGATATGTTTTTCAGCAGTAACAAAAAACGAACACTGTTTTGAAGCGCTTCAAACACTGATATTTAGCTTTCCTTCGGAATAAATAGCCATCAAATCGACCATTTCCGACCATTTCTAAAACAACACTAATTTCTCGCCTATTATTTTAGAAAATTTTCTTATTTACACATATGTGATATAGAACTTAACCCGCTTTCTCACGGTATAATTTTTTAAGTGGCTCTTGCCTACAGACGATTCAGGCGAACCTGAAACTTTCTTTTGACAATTATACTCGAAATTCAGAGTCAAAAGGGACTCGGGAAGATGAAGGGAAGATCAAAGCCGCTAAGGCTGTCGAAACGTCACTCATTTCTACCAACAGTCTTTCTCAAGACTACACTAACCTGGACCGTCAACCTATTTTAAAACATGATCGGAAATGGCCTATTTGAAAGCTAATTACCGTAGAGTATAATTCTCAAAGGCAAGTTTGAGGTTTGCCTGAATAGTCTTTTGGGAAGAGCCATTTACGATACTTATACCATAAGAAAGAACGTTAAATTCTCTGCGGAGAAATTAGGATTTTCTCAAACGTGGATGGAAACAAGAAATTATCGATCATTGGCTGTTGAATTTGGCGATAGCTTCACAATACGAAATTTTTGAATCGTCGGCGCAATCGCCTGCCAGGTTCACAGAAGTGATTTTCTGTTCGACTTGCGGTGTTTTTGTCACATACAAAAAGACAATCCACTGTCTCCGGTCCCAGCTTGTGTCCGTTGCTCAGAATTACTGCAGAACGGTCTAAAAATTTTTCTAGTTTTTCAAAATTGCTTAGTCGACGTACAGAGAAGCAAACGGATGAACATTAAGAGGAATTGCCTATAATCGAGGAATTTATGATGGCTCTTCCTCTGGAAAACGTGATCGGTGATAATGTCGCAATTAAGTGAATAGTGACCTGGCATGCCGACTTACACTTTAAATTGCGAGAAAACCGGGGATTGTTATATCCTACGTCGGGAGAGTTAATAGATTTGGATTTGTGATCTTCCATAATATGAGACGAGTAATATCTGGTGTAAGTATCAGATGAAAACAACTTATCGAGAGTGAAATCGAATAAAGTGGAGACATATAAACCTTGCATCAAATTATCATACTCATCCTCATAAGCCATGGTGAATTTCGTAAGCCTCGGCCATTTGAGTATACAGTTCAAAGTTTACTTGCTCATTTTGCACACCGTGGTTCTGTGTTTGATCGTGCACGTACTAATCACCGTCTTCGTAAAACCACGAACCAAACGCAAAGCTGGCAGGAAAAATTCTCAGAAGCATTCAAGCGGTGTGCGAACTGTCCATGTAGACGGCAAAAGAGTGACTGTGGAGTCCTGTCAATGGATCAACTCGATTTTAAACTGGCTACATATGAAAACCTCAAATACACCTGATTTACTAAAGATATGGTTGACGATGCTGAATGAAAAACTTAAGAACGAGAAGGTACTTGGCATTTTATTTATAAGGTTATTTTGATACAATACTAGTCTCTGTATGGGGTGCTAAAAAATTAATGCCCTGTGGCTTGTTTTCTGATATAGTGAATGTTATTTACTTAAGTAGAGAACAATCTGATATTTGATCGACGCAGCACTCTACGCAGCACTCTAAAGGTAGAGTGCTGCGTAGGCAGTTTTGAACAGCTTGTAGATAATCAAAAGGGTTGGGAAACTGCCAGAACTTAAGAAACGTTTCGAGCGAAGGCTCTTCGTTTCACTCCGACGAAGGGCCTTCGCTCGAATGTCTGTTTCTCTATTCTTAAGTCCTGGCAGTCTCCCAACCCTTCTGATTATCGACTGATATTTGATCTGTTCGCCTGCTTTAGAAACACATGCCAGTTGTTTGAGATCTGTGTATTGGCATGAACCACAACTTACAGTTCAAAATGATAATTTTAAAAGAATTGTTCCGGATTATTGTATGCTCCCTGACGTTTTGCATTTTATTTTTAAAATATTATCCCTTTGTATAATTATTACTAGAAATACATGTGATAATTTATTTATATTTATTTGGAAAAATTATACCGAACAGTTCATGGACAACTGGGAGCAAAATACACTGGCAGTCAAAAAGAATCGATCACACAGAGGTAAGGATGATGACGCCATTTGAACATTGTAATCAATTTTTCCCATCTTTCTTAGAAAGACAGCCAACACCATGATGTCACCACCTCTATGTTTGTCAGTTGTCTGGATGCAGCTTTCCTTCAGTTCTTCCTCGGCCATTCTTCTGACATCCACACGTCCATCACTCCTTTGAAGAAGTAACCTCGACTCATTGCTGAAGATCACTTGGGACCACTGCTCAGCCGTTCAATCTCTGTGTGCTTGTTCAAAGGGTAACTGAGACTTCTTATGGTGAAGAGTAAGCCTAGGTTTCTTCCTTGCATCCCTTTAGACCAGCCTTTCTCAGCCTTCTTTGGGTGGTGGAAACGGAGATATTGACAGCATCTTCATTTAGCATCTCAACTTTTATTTGTGGTGCTGTCTTGAAGTGATTGGCTTTCCTTTTCTTTACCACCAGCCTGTCCTCTCTCGCTGTTGTTTTTTGTTTCTGTCCAGGGATCCTTGCATCTTTCACACTACCAGTGATTCTCTTCTTCTTGAAAATTTCACTGACATAACGGTACTGTGGGTACAACCAACAAGAGCAGCAATTTTACGTTGTGTGTATCCTTCTCCTGACAATGCCAGCACTTTTCCTTGATCTTCCAAACTGATTCTTCTCTATGGACCCATAATTCTGACTTTCTTCCATATTCTTGCAGGCCAATAATCCTTCCTTGAAATTCAGCTTGCGTATGCTACGAACTGATTTTAATGTAGAGTGACCCTACATATATTGTGGGACACATCTTAAACTATTAAAAACAATCAGTACTTTAACTCTCATGGCTGTAGGTGGGTTAAGAGCTTCGTGTTTTGCTATGAAGCCAGAAAATTACATAAATCTTTCCATGATCAATTCTTTTTGACTGCCAGTGTATCTTGAGTCAACCAATATCGAAACAGGCAAACTGCTTCACAAAATTAAAAAAAATTGAAAACTGCAGACGTAGAATGGAACTAACCTTGTGCCTTCAGCAAGGGGTGACTTTCTGATCGGTTCTGGGCAGAAACTGTTATGACTCATTTAGTATTTTCCAAATAGTGCCATTCAGTTATTACAACTTCATGGTTAGTGACCCGTTACATATATTTAATTAGGAGCCCAAAGCTCTTTTATTAAGACCTTCACAAATTTAACTTTGAAGAAACCTATTCTGTTTAACAATTCTTTCATTTCAGCATTTACATAAGGCCCAGGCTTAAAAGAACAATTGTTCAAGTGATAGTATATAGCATGAGTTCTGATTGATTAATGCAGCAATTTTGTAATGGTGACTTAGAAAAGCCTATATATACTATATACTACTATATATATCTACTGATAATTGTTAAGTATAACTGAATTTGGGTTTTGCATGCATGTATGATTAACAGATTGAAAACGACTGTTTAATGGATAATACAGAGGGTTCACCTCCTGATTCAATCCAGAGGCTCCCAATTTCTAGACTTAGCTTGTGATCTCAATTGAGTTAAATTTGTACCTCCTGACTTTGAAGAAAAAGCAAGATTTAGCAAATTAGAAAAGATGAGTTTTGAGTTGGTTTACTTTGACATAAAGGTTATCTGAAAAGTGCACTTGACATGATTACTGTAATACTCCAACAAACATCACAGAAAATGGGTGCCTGCAGGTTTAGACCTTATACGTTATACTTCAAGCTAAGGTCATGGTCATATTTACCACAACTAGCTTAGTATGACAATGGGATTGGACATGTTTGATGTACACACATTGGTAAAAGTTGTCCCAGAATACTGGAAATATTAAGTTTCAGAGCACTAAGATTTTTGAAATTTCACAGCAGAGCATGCCCCCAGACCCCCTAGAAGTTCTTAGCCTTGACCTTACCCCGTGGAACATCTGGTAAATATATAACCATTACTTTATATTTACAGTATTGTAAGTGTTTCCTTATTAGGAAATCTATTAATTAAAAGCAACATTGGTGACAAATGGGAACGATGAATAGGAACAATTAATATATACAGTTACAAACTGTGGGACAGAGATTGAATTGCAGGCAGTTGAACAATGGTTGAAACAGTGCGACAATTTGGTAAAAGCACAATGATTTCCCTTTATGGACAACATGATAATAGATAAACCATTATGAAAAACATCATTTAATATTTATTCTGCACCTTGGTTTAGAATAGAAAAAACAAATTCTTGCACACTGAAAATTGCCCAACCCCCCCCTCAAAAATAAAATGGTCTGTCCCTATCAGTTACACTTTTCTTGCTATTTATATCTGGTAACATTACAGTAGGAACACACTTGAGGTTCTTGTTTGGTTTGTTTAAAAGCAAGGTTATAAGCTATACCTGATGTTTTGCTAGGTATCTCATGAAGTAAAATTAGTTACTAAATGATTGTTGGAACCAATTGTGAAATTATATTGTATATATAATTGCTAAATGTTATTACAGTGATTGACGTTTTTGGTGCATCATTTGGTCTACCCACATTTTTATTAACAATTATGATGCATAAAATGTTTTCTGAAAGACGAAGGGGGAACTCTTGACTTCTGCCTATGTCTTGCAATGAACGTTGTCCAGGCCACTGTGGCCTGGGCAACTAATGAGTCACTAACGGTTCCTTGTGTGCAAGGAGTCTTTAGTGACCCAAATAAGCTACCCCACAGGTATATTCAATGATTTTCTAGATACAAGTGTTTTGATACTGAATAATGCCCAACTCTTTCACAACTGCATCAGACGTCTATGATTTTACTCTGGTTAATGTTAGACAATTTTACTCAGGGTAAAAGGGTTATAATCTAAATTATTCAACATTACTATTCAACATTCGATTGAGCCCCTTAATTTTTATAGTGGGTTATCCTTTGGATAAGCTTTCTGTAATTTCAATCCCAAGTCAAGGTATACCACTTACAGTAACAAGCTGAGGGAAAATGGATGGCAGTAACTATATACCGTAATTCGCGGACTATAAGCCGCAACTTTTTGCCAAAATTCTTCGCTGTGCGGCTTATAGTCCGGTGGGGCTCATCTATGAATAAATACAAAATTTTACCGGTATTTGAAAAGTTTAATTTATGTTTCACTTTATAAAACGTAAGATGGTATGAGCTTGTCAAGCGGATCGGATAAAACAAGTCTAATTGTGATTTGCTAA
>JBAHVQ010205376.1:0-12672 GCA_036872915.1 Nanipora kamurai
ATCAATTCTCCTTTTAGGACTTGACATTGTGTCCTGTTTTATCGTCGGGTTATAAACTCCGCACGACTTGGTTGATGTTGATGGTACTTCAACCGGAAAGCTTTCACCGAGAACAAGATGTTTCGGGAGCTTTATTAGTCAATAAATATTGACAGACAGTAGGCGAAATAGTAAATTACTAAGTCGCTCGGTACGTACAGAGTTGAATTTCTGTCTCACACAATAATTTTACGGCCAAATTGACACAGAAGTATCGCTTTACAGCTCTGATTGCTTTCGCGTCTGAACAAAGTGAAGAGCGAAGCGTGGTGTTTCCTCGTTTGTTACACCCACGGTTACACCCCTTTGCAGACTTGTGATTGGTTAAGTTATAATTGTCAACCAATCAGATTGGAGAACCTGTTTCATAGCAACGCAGAGGAGGACCTTCAAGTACTTCGAGAAAGGGACCGCTTCGTTGTAAAAAGTCGCCAAAAATTCATCTTTAAAAGGAAAATCAGAGGTGCCAACAGTGATAATGTTGTTTTCCATCATCTAAACTATGTATCTACCCTTTTTGTTTGCTTGTAACACGTAAATGCCATCAAAGTTTTTTCTTTGCAAGTTTTCTCATGTTGGCCGGCCGACTAGCTAGTGCACGTGTCTCTGACCTCTTAAGAGGCTCAATTCCATGCAGCTTCGTGCAGTATCTAATTAAAACTAGCTTAGTCACATCTGAGAAGACTTTCGTCTAGTTTTACAATACCAATCCTCACGGATAACAACTTAGGTAGTTCCCAGGATTATCCACTATAAATAAAGGCACTTTAATTTCAACCTTATTTATTCAAACTAACCCAGCTATCTACCATATCCTTCGTAAACAAAGGCACCTTTTTGATGGCGAAACAGGTTATTCCGTCTCCGCATGCTTAAAAGAGCACCTGACAAGTTGGAAGAAATCTTAATCCGAGGAAACTTTCACTACCTAAACACACGAGATACAGGGCATATAATTCGCAAGAAGTAGACCGACTTAATTTTAGCTAAATCCCACAATGTTTCTGGAGGGACGTAAGAATATTTGAAGACTTGCAAACCTAAAATTATTGCAGACGAAAGACAACGGTCAAACGACAGCGTTTCTTGGATCGAATAATAGAACCTTAATTTCATTGTTAGATAATGTATCACATAATTTTAAAGTCATTGGTCACCTTCCAGACAAACTACAAACTGCTCATTCGCTCAGCGAATTTAATTTTTAAGTAAAAGAAACAGTGAGAATTTTCTTTTTTTTAAAAAAGTTTCTTTTTAGTATAAACTAGCACATAATTTTTAACAACATCACAACGGTCTTGATTTTTAACTTTATTAGCAACAAGTTTCGAAAGTTTCTTGCATGCATCAACAGCACTCAAAAATTGTGGAAATCCTTGCAGGTTCTGAAAACTTTGACTGTTCTCTTCCAGTAGGGTAATGGCAGTGATATTGGCCTCGACGTCTCAAACGAGACCATGTGAACTGGCTCAAAAGCTAAGAAACTGCTGACGAGGAGAGTTTTTTTTTCTTTTTAAATCTTAAGTCCAGTAAACGTTAAAGGAAAGTAAACAATGCCCTTTTTAGTACAGATTTTTCACATTTAAGACTGCATAAGAAGGCAGCCAGAACGTATAGTGATATCCAAGACATGGGTAGTAAAAATGTTCCTTGTCGGCAAGTATGACTAACAGATGTCGGAAGAGTAACGATCGTTACAGCATTGTCTTTGTCCACAACAGTGTTTAAAATAATTTATTACCATGGTTATAGCCGTTCATGGATTTCAGCGCAGTCATTTGCTTTGTTTTGAAATACATTTTCAATTGTTAGATTGCTTACTGACCCGATATCATAGAATGGGCGGGGATTTCAAAACTACAGGTACAGCAAACCTCAGACACATCTAATGATGTTATCATCTTTCGTAATGGAAAATTTGTCCCATTTACTGATATTAAAAAGTTTACAAAACGTCAGATTAACAGATTTCTTGCAGGGATTTGTAAAATCTGTAAATCTTGGTCGATATTTTAAGATTACATTTAAAGAAATTTTTTAAACTGCAAAAAGAAATCTGATGTTTGTTACTACAAGATTTACAGACATTTCTATTGTTGAGAGTATAAAATGGCCCTAATTTCAGTGATTATAGGATGTTTATATATTTTGGGCTTATGAAGATTGTATAAATGTTTCATGTTTCTAGCATCTGCCAGTGTCACAGCCCATTCATCCCAATTAGGCCTAAAACTGTATGATCGCAAGTTTTTCAGACTTTTGAATCTCGATCTTCCCTCCCATTGGTTGGTGTACAACAGCTCATGTGGATGTTGAAAGATGCCAGGTGTTTGATTCTAACAAATTAGATGTTGAAAACATATGTGACTGCTGCCTTAAACTCATTGAGTGGTCCATTACCAATTAACTTACTCGATAAGTCGGATGACTGCTAACAATGAAAAATAAATGATGTCGAAATTATTGGTAGTGAAAGAGTAAGTAAAAAGTCTCCCAAAGAAAATGATGGTATTTGCTCCGAAATTAATTTGTTATCTTATCACTGTGATTGCCCTTACCGGGTTCTGGTTGCTCAGTTGGAGGGGGTTAAACTTGATATTGCTACCATATAGAAACAAATCGAGTGTAATAAACAGTTTAATAATAATCGCCAAAGACAAAACAGAGAGGGAAAGCGACTAGAAGATCAATTATCTGATAAAAAAAGCACAAAATGGGCACCTTGAAAATGATATTGGCTCGATAGTGGAAGGTAGAAACAGGTGGGAAAGTGATTTGCCTAACATAATCTACTCCCTCGAAACCAGAGTAGCGAGAATAGATGAAAGGGATTCACTCAAGCTAGCACTAAGTGTGAAGCAGGTTAATAATAACCCGAGCGTATCCTTTGATAATATAACTCGTGAAGCCGATTATGGAAAGAATAGAAGAAAAATTTCATGCCAAATTGTCGATGACTCACAATCTTATGACAAAATAACACGACAATACCTCCATAATAGCGATGAACGCAGATCTATTAGTCAGTAACAGGGATGTGGTAGAAAACACCTTTAAACTTCTGCAATCCCTAGAGTTACAGGAAGTAAAAAAGTCCGAAAAAGTAAAAGTTATACTTCCAACCCAACCGAAGGGGTCGGGTGTCGTGTTTACCAATTGTGAATAATACAAAATTTAGCTAGTCCACTCCGGAAACAGACTCGAAACACAACTACAAACCCCAGTTTCATGGAAGATTTGAAACCACCCATTTCCGGAAACCAACGAGTAAAACTATAAACCCCACTACTCGACGTTCTAAAAGAAATCTCCATTTTCGAAGGCATTTTGCCAGTCGTCCTCCATCACGACTTGAAATACATAGCAGATATCTAAAACAACTATCACCACGACCTACGATCCAGAACCAAAGAGTAGAGTGGGAGAGATATCTAGATTTTGTCCATCGAATGATGGGACGCTCGACCAACAAGTGATTTCATATATCCCCTGTGCACTAACGAGAAGAAATGAGGATAATTTTAAATCAACATTTAAGAAAAGCAATCCAGATAACTTAATTTATGTTCCAATTTCAACTTATACAAACAGTTGTTCTGCTGGTATGGAAAAAGCGAATCACAGCATTAGACCCACATCGAAGAATTGTTATTCATTGCTTCATGCATTTGTGATAGCCAACGTTAGAACTCTAACGCCAAAAGTCGATGAATTAGAGCTAGTGTCTCATGCAAATCATACTGATGTGGCCGTTGTTACTGAGACTTAGTTATCCGGTGCAATTCCAGATTCAGCAGTGGACATTGCAAATTTCAATTTTTTAGAAGGGATCGATCCAGCACTGTTACACCTAGCGGTGTCGGCCATGGTGGTGTTGGCTTATATATTCGGATTTTTTATCCGGCTGAAAGATTAATTGAGTTTAATCATCCGGATATCGAAGCATTGTGGGTCACACTTCCCCCGATATATATCTATAATTTGCTTCGCTGCTGTTCATCATCCACCTTCGTCCACAGCGCAAGATAATGAGTCCTTCTTGAATCATTTACAGTGCAACACAGACAAGTTTCTTTCCAAATATCCCGATGCATTATTGGTTATTGGTGGTGATTTTAATCCTACGAGTAAGGGGTTAAAGATTCGAGATATCTCTAGAAGATGCGGTACGCACAGCTAATCGATGTTAAAACGAGAGTTAGCGGTATTTTATACACGTGTTTTGTAAATAAACCAAAATTGTTTTCTAAATCAATGCAACTACCAAAGATTGGAACCAGTGACCATTTTGCTGTCATTATCAAGCCTGTTGTTAACAATAAAGCAGAGCGAAGCATGGATGAAACGACTAAATATAAGCGTGAAATGAGAGATAGTAATATTAGGGCTTTTGGACAATGGATAACAACTAAAGAATGGGATGTTGTATATCAACTGGAGAACTGTGATGAAAAATACAATTTATTCCAGAAAACGCTTTCTAGAGCTATCGACACCTTTTTTCGCGTACGCCATCGTAAAATCACACCGACTGACAAACCGCGGATGACCTCAAAGCTGAAGACACTTATACTGACGAGACAGGATAGGCTTTGGAAATATGGTAAGATCTCTGAAGAATATAAGCAGTTACGAAATAAAACTCATCTTGAGATAAAACATTGTAAGGCAGCGTATTACAGTCCAAGAGTTAGGAACCTTAAAGAAAACGGTGATGTTTCTAAGTGGTGGAAGGAAACTAGAAAACGGTTGAGTGGAACTAGTGATAAAAAAGAATGGCACCACCAATTGTTAAATCAAGAGACTCGGACCTTGTCAGTGCTAGTTGAAAAAATTGATGAATTCCTCGTTTGTCTTATTTCGGGTTTCCACCCTCTTCTTCCTGATGACCTCGATGATGTTCTCATTGACGTCCCCGAAGAATTTCTAATCACTGAACGGGAAGTTTATAAGGAACTTACAAACGTTAAGTGTGGGAAATCTCCCGGCCCTGTTTTTATATCTAACAGGATATTGAAAGAGTTCGCGATTGAACTAGCTCCTATGGTCGCTAATATTTATAATTCGTCAATGACTTATGGCCAAATCACTTTGCAGCTGAAAAGGTCCATTATCTCACCTATTCGTAAATGCACTCCACCAAAAACTATTGAGAATGACCTTCGATCAATTTCACTTATCCCACAAGTTTCGAAACTCATGCAAGGATTTACTTTAAGAACACTATTCCGCCAAATATCTGATAAGCTAGACACTTTCCAATTTGCTTCAAAAGGTCGGTCCACTAGCCAGGCTCTTTGTATACTTCCTTTATAATATTGTCGAAGCACTTGAAAGGGAAAACTATTCTGCCAAAATCTTCTTTGCCTATTTCAGCAAAGGATTCGATTTGGTGGACCATAATGTGTTGTTATCAGAATTGAAAAAGCTAGACGTCCATCCTGCAGTAAACAGATGAATAAGATCATTCTTGACGAATCTCACCCAATGCGTTAGGTTTAATGGAACTACTTCAGAGTTTGTAGCTGTGAACGAGGGCATACCACAAGGAACTAAATTTGGCCCTGTTCTGTTTTCAATTCAGGTGAACTTAATCGAGTAATAAAAATTAACGCCCAGCAAATAATTTTAAGAAAAACCATGACATTGAGCTTTAATAAAATACTTTAAAGCTACCGTTTTGTTACAACCAGTAACATCATCAAAGCGAAATGATTACAGCAATAATTTCTCGGCTTAATTGACTTAACGATTACAGACAGGCAGAATGATTAATAAGGCACACCGGAAAACATAGGTGAGAAGTAGGAGTGCGGTCAAGAGATAACAAAAAAATTTAAAAAAAAGAAATCAAAACAGCATTAAAGGAAAAGATCTGATGTTATTGAGACCAGGGTTCATTTTACCTATTAATAAACTTTCCTTGAGAACCACGTGTCTCTGGGAATTCCCAGATGACAAAATTGAAAAATCATCGAAGGAAACAGTATGTCCGGTTTGTCTCATATGTGGTAAAATACTAGACTGAGAGTGAGTTGAAACTTTATTTCCCGTGTAAAGTGAAATGCCCATATATTCGCAGATCCTCTTGTGGAAATTCCGGCAGGTTTCGCCCATATACAACGAGTTGCATCGTTGACACGTAAATTTGTAGACTACGTGGGATCTTAAAGATATAGATGTTCGATCTTTAAACGGAAAAAAAGATTTGAAAGACGGCAAACAGGTCGAAACACAAACTGAAGACGAATGTGTGGATAAGCGGATGTGATTAATTTAGAAAGTTGTTGTCGAATCTAGATTCGACATGAAACCAATGGTTTCCTGTGAAAGGTAAAACAATCGAAATTCGTAAACTTAGGTGCCGTCAGAACTTTAAGCGGAGGATTTAAAATTTTATCTATGAATTTTCGAAAACAGTGATCTAAAAAACGTTCCGGATGCCCATTCTCAAGTGGATAGGTCTTAGATTTTGTACGCTCTTGAAGAAAGGTTCTGCAAGACGAACATAATTTGAAATACCGAAATAAAAGAGTGTAGATGAGACCTTTTCGTAGACAATTGGTAAGAAGTTTTCAAAATTGGTAATTAGTCCAGTAAAGGTTGGTTTACGGTAGACAGAAGTAACAAAGGATTTATTAGAACGAGAAATATTAATATCAAGAAAAGGCAAGGTTTTGTTAGTTTCTACTTCGGAAGTGAATTTGGTGTTGGGGTGTTGCGAATTCAAATAACGAAGAAAGAGATCAATATGTTTGCGAGACTTAAACTAAATAAACGAATCTTCAACATACCGTCGGTAAAAGATAGGTTTAAACTCTCTGGGGCAATTGTCTAACCAAATTTTTTCATGATAAGAAAGAAATATTGAGATAAGTAAAAAATAAAAAAATAATAAATATTGAGGTAAGATACAAGTTCACGGCAACCAGGTGAAATTTCCGACATACCAAATGCTACTCTGGTTTGTAAATATTATGAACGTAATTTCTGTAATTTCTTTAAATTACGTTCATAATATTTACAAACCAGAGTAGCATTTGGTATGTCGGAAGATAGAAATATGTTGGCAAAGAGTAAACCAAGCGGGGAACCCATAGCTACCCCATCAATCTGGGTCACAGAATTTTTCATTAAACAAAAAATGACAATCCTTAACCGCCAAATTTAACAATTCCTTAAACTCATCCCGCGAAAATCCATTAAAAAATTTTGTAGTGGAAAGCAATAGACCGAGAATAATTTCTATGGTTTCATCAAGAGGAATGTTGGTAAATAAAGATGTTATATCAAAACTGGCCGTTATTAAGTTGTCGGTATTGAAATCTAAAGAAACTAGTTCGTCAGCATTAACGTTAGCATTAAAGTATTTTATTAAACCTCAATGTCATGGTTTTTCTTAAAGTTATTTGCTGGGCGTTAATTTTTATTACTCGATTGAGATTCCCGCCAGGTACCTCGATTGCCGAAATTAGGTGAACTCATTGGCCAGTGATTGGCAGTTTAGATTAAGTTTGTCGACGACTTGTCTACCGCAGATCGAAATAATTCCTCGTTGCTCACCTAGTATTATGCCACATATTGTTAATAATATGTATCGATTCGCCCGGCCACGAGGTATGCGACTAAATCCAGAAAAATGCAAGGAAATGACAATCGACACCTTACAATACCATATTCCATTTCAGCTCCCCTGATTATTGGTAATTGCCCTGTTGAATCTGTTACAACCTTTAAACTTCGTGGTGTTAACTTGAGCAATGATTTAACGTGGTCCAACCATTGCGAGATTATAATAAAGAAAGCTTTTAAACGACTCTATATTCTGCGCCAATTGTGGAGAGCTGGCAACTATTCAACTGAGTTAATAACAATCTACTGCAGCTTAATACGACCTGTTCTTGAATATGCTGTGCCAGTTTGGGCTGACATACCTGCTTACCTAAGTGATAACATCGAGTCCGTTCAGAAGCGCGCTATGAGGATTGTTTACCCGAGTTTGCCCTATGACATGGCAATTGCGTATGCCAAGCTGGATTTACTACCCGAATGAAGAGACAATATCTGTAAACGATTTTTAAAACAAAATTAGACAAGAGGATCATTAAATCCCTTGCTGGCAGAAGGCTAAATCCCTTGCTGCTTGCTATAGCGTGAATCACGGCTATAACCTTAGGTCTGGTAATACGTCTGTACACTTAAATATTACAAGAACGGCGAATTTTATTACGTACAAATATCCTCTAGATATTTAGATTTTAAGATAAGTAAACCTATTTTAATTTATTTGTATAGTTTGTATATTTATATTTTATACTGTGTATATATAGCTATATAAAATTCCCGTAATTTCGTTGTACTGCCAAAGGTATTTTAACAAACATTAAACATTGCTGCTTACCCAGTTTCGAGAAAACGTTTTGCATAGTGTTGCGTGTGTTGCGTGCATGTGATGCTGCGTGTGTTGCGTGCATGCGATGTAGTGAGATATATCTGGACCTTTGTTGACCTTGCTTTCGTGCATCGGTGAGCGAAGCCTCAGGGCAACGACAGGAAGGCGCCTTGGCCCACAAAGTGGCGTGGCGGATATCCTTCGTTAGTTTGTGCTTGATTAGTCATGCCGGAACGCTCTGTAACAAATCATATAAAAGCCAGAGCACCACTCGGTTTTGCATGTTGTTTTATTCATAAGGCGATAAAGCCTGAATAACATCATCAGTTATACCGAAGAGTTGGTCAAAGTTAAACGAAACCAGAAGAAACCAAAGAACCAAACCTAAAGTCTAAAGAAACGAACGGAATCAAGAGTTGTGCTCAGTCTTCGACATAAGAGATAAGTTGAACTCTTAGAAGTATAATAATTGCTAAAGTTACAAAGTATAGAGACGCCAAATTCGCTTATTGTAAGTAATACCAATATGGTGGAAATAATTTGGAATAAATAGTTAAAATATAACTGATTTTGTATTCTTTGTTGCGAGCGAATGAACCAAAAAGCAAGCCACGTAGACATAGTTAGGGACCGGCTCGTAACAATAGCTGAATTATATTATGACGAATATAATAGTTAAGAGAGTGGCAGCTTACACAAGCAAAAGATAGGCTAAAAATATGATTAGTATAAAGGCAGGGACGTATGAAGCCGGTTGATGTTGTGGGGGGGGGGGGGGCACGAGTAAAATTGAAATTCCAGCAGTTTTCGACGCCAGAAAGTACAAATTGTAAAAAAATAATATCACTGACCCTACGTATCGCGCAGTTATGTCGTGCTAACAGCGGCAATGCAGTTAGCAAGGCACTCACGGGGACAGCACAGAGTTAAAAAAGCACCAATGATGTACGTGACGTCCAAAAGAAAAATGCTTATCATGCGAAACTGATGTCTAACAAGAGCTCTACCTTCTCTCCTCAGCTTCTAGTAAGGCGGTCAGCGAACTGAGTTCTAGGTCAATTGGAGTATGTGCACTGTAAGCTAGGCCAAGTTCTCTTATCTTTACCATCAAAGCTTGTTGAAGTTCTCGTAGTTTAGCTTCCAGGTTTTTGATAGTATTAGAAGCTTGTTGCCTTTCAAGCTCAAGATCCTGAATCAAACTGCGATTTTGACCATCCAACCCCTGACACTAAAAAGGTAAAATAATTATAACTTCATATAGTTAACGTTCAATAAATCCATTCACTGATTCAAGATTTCCAAAGAGAAAACTCCCATGTAGAGCAAGAATTATAATTTGACAAATTTCCGCCAACTTTTGGTTTTGAGGTCAATTTCGGTGCCAGGAAAAAAAAAAATTTTCTGCTTCTGGTAAGCGCACGGGAATTTTTTTAGTTGCGTATCGACGTCTTGTAGTTTTACATTAATACTCTTTATATTCAAGTTCTTTGGATTTTAATAAAGGGTGTTTAACCTGTGTTTCTAGTCTTTAGTTTATTGTTTAAATTATTTTGTCGATTTTTGACCAGCACCCTCTAAAAAATGAAATACCTGCAATGTAAACGACCTTAAACAAACAACTAGCCAGAAAACCTAAACAACTTCAGTCATAAATACTGCACTTCTGTGCCCAAATTGCGCAAATATGATATGATTTACAGACATTCTATGAAGACTTCAGTAAACAGCAATGTAAATAAAAGATAAACTTTAGAAAAAGTTAAGAACTTTTGCGGCAATTATATGAATATCGATTAAGTTAGTGATGGTGTAAATCGGTCCGAGCACTATATACCGCCGGACTAGATAGATTACAATAAACTTTACTAAGAAATTTAATAAAAACGTTATTCACCCTCTATATCCATCAGAAAGTCATTGCACGAAACTCTCGTGGACAGAATCGAATAACTCAGTTGGTGGAGCTGCGGTTATTTAAACTGAACAGTGCAAGATTCACTCCACTTTACTAAATTTTTAAAATTAATTATATTCGCATATTAAAGTAATCATGAAAACGATCTCTTCATGCTGTGAAATATCATAGTTTGAATTTCCAGTGAATATCTCCTGACACTATGATGCGGGGTAATGCACGAAAATGTTCCGATGAAACGATCTTCCTCTTTAAAGACGCCGTAATGGACTACTTGATGGCTATGAACTTTGAATTTTGAGTCTTCGATCGGCACTTGTATCTTGGAAATCACACATAAATCACTCAGTAACAAAAACAGCTAAGTCAGCTGGTATTGCATACAAGTCCAAATTTTTTTGCCAACAAAATCTCTACTTTATTATTTGCCAGTCTATGCCAGTGGCGGACACTAGGAGGGGCGGCGAGGGGGGCGCAAGGCCCCCAATAATTTTGGAAAAAAGGTTTTGTTTATTTTTCTTCAGATAAAAACTTTTTTCAGTTAAACATGATTACACAATACACTATACAACATAATACCGCTACTCTTTATTTAAAAGTTTATCAAATTGCTATTGTCCAGGCAGTTATAAAATTATAAAAGTAACGTTACCAACATACTAAATACGTTAAGAGTGCGACTACTTAAACGTTACAACTCTGGATTTTTGATTGATCCAACGATCTAAGACTTTGTCCAAATCAATTGATCGTAGTATCGTCTATTTTGCATTATTTGTCATGGCTTTATGGCGAAAAGTTTACATGAAATTTGCTTCAGTGCCCCCCCCCCCAATATGATGGGAAGTGTCCGCCGCTGGTCTATGCTTATTTATATTATTGTGACTTAGTTCGGGCATCTACATACGTACAAAATCTGCAAAGATTAATTCTTTTACAAAACAGAATTATCGATCACTTAATAAAGCAGAGTACCGTGTTCCTTCTAAACGATTTTTATCCAGTTATAAATTTTCAAAGTAATGGAAATAAATTCTTTAGAGAAGCGTGTTTGCATGTCTTCGTATTGTAATAATTCAATTGCTACCAGTAGGTTTCAATGATTTCTTTACTAGAGGTTCACAATTTCATTATCATCGCACTTGAACGGCACGAAATCTTCGTTTGCATTCGCCCTCGAACGACACTAAAACAATTGATTATTTCCCACTAAGGATCTCGGGTATGGAGTTCTCTAGATGGTAGTTTAACAAAATTAAGCAGTCTATGAAAATTTAAATCAACTTTAAAAACAACTCCTTTTGAAGGCTTACTCTTAGTGCTGTACGCTCTAGATAGCACTGTCTGCACGTGTGTTAAAAATTTCTAAGGGCAGCTGTCCCCGTTCCCCTGGGCTACGACATCATAATACCAACTTAATACAAATAACTATAAATATACCGTAGTATATTAATGTGGCTAATATAGCTAATATAGTATCATAAAATGCTTTTAATACCTTCGACTCAAGACCTATGCACTTTGTATTCATCTGTTCTATAGCTGCTTTTAGCTTGATATTTTCTTCAATGGCTTCACTGAGATTACGTGACTCCCCATCCAGCTGAGTTTGCAACTGAGTCATCTAAATAAAGAATTTGTTCCATTAGGTCTAGCATCAAAGTTTCCTTTGGCTTATTGATTTGCTAATTTGCAGTATGAGATAACTTTTACGTAAACTATCAATTTATAAAACCATGCACAATATCTGCGAAATCTATCTACCTACCAATACCTTAAGATTACTATTTGAAGTCAATTTAACCCTTGAACTACCATGTTTCTCAGAACTTGTTAACCAAAGTACTCCCTATTCAGTGTTGACGTGCCAAGCAAACCATTTTGCAAGAAAGAAGGAACAACATAATCATTGTAAATTGAAACTTTTTCAACAATTTGATACTTCAATCTTACTTTTAAAATTGATTAATGCTGACATGGTTGAAGGCTTGTGGACTGGCAAAAAACACGTTAACGAGTAAACTGATGTTTCGAGCAAAGGTTCTTCGTCGGAGTGAACGCTCGAACCGACTTGCCCGTGACAGTACAGTGTATTTTAAACAAAGGTTTAGTTTAAATTCGACTCCCGATAACTCGAATCTTCAAGGGAAATTGAAAAAGGTTCGAGTTATCGGGAGTTCGAGTTATCGGGAGCTGAGAACAAGCTTCTGGAAATGAGGAAAAAATGGTGTTTACTTTTTTTCTATTCTATTTTAATCAATCTTAATTACAGTATAGAGAAGTCGAGTGAAATTGGAGCAATATATTTGTTAATCAAGTGCCATGC
>JBAHVQ010205387.1:0-12671 GCA_036872915.1 Nanipora kamurai
GGGGAGCCTCTCCGCGTGCCTTGCACACCAGAGTCATCATTGTTTTCTGTTGTATCATTCTTATGGGACGTAGGAACCCAGGTACGAGCGTGCAAACCTAGTGGAGGTGACTCTTATGGGACGTAGGAACCCAGGTACGAGCGCGCAAACCTAGTGGAGGTGTGACTCTTGTGGGACGTAGGAACCCAGGTACGAGCGTGCAAACGAAGTGGAGGTGACTCTTTGAACAAGCCGACGGACAAGAGTCATGCTCTGAAGAGTTTATGCGACGGACAGGCAGAGTTCCAAACCATATAGCCTGGGCAAAAAGCAATGAGTCCTTAAGACTCTTTCCGACGGACAGGCCGGGGCATACAGGAATGGATGAACTTCCAAACCGACAGACAAGAATCTTAAAGACTTTATCCGACGGACAGGCAGAGTTCCCAACCATAGCCTGGGCAAAAAGCAAGAGTCCTTAAGACTCTTTCCGACGGACAGGACAGGCAGGGGCATAGTCTTAAAGACTTTATCCGACGGACAGGCAGAGTTCCAAACCATAGCCTGGGCAAAGAGCAAGAGTCCTTAAGACTCTTTCCGACGGACAGGACAGGCAGGGGCATACAGATGATGGATGAACTTCCAAACCGACAGACAAGAGTCTTAAAGACTTTATCCGACGGACAGGCAGAGTTCCAAACAATATAGCAATCGACGGACAACTAATGATGTAAACTTGCCGAACATAATGTCCGACGGACAGGCAGAGTTCGAAAGCAAATATTGATTGTGAGCAGCGATCGAACTGACTTCCAAACCGACAGACAATATTGAATAGTTAGAGTGACTCAGATGTCAGATGAATGCGATTTCCCTAAGAATCACTTCACGAAGGAATGGGTCAAATGGGACAGCAAGTGACTTGAATCGACTTTTGGGGCCTTAGGCAACTAGCGGAGTGCCACTTATGTATCACCAAATCTGACTGTCAACTGTCATCAACAAAACTCGCAGTAGCCAATCGCTACAAAAGGCTGCACACAGCTGCAAATGACTCAAAATTCACATCAAGTGTTAAACAGTCGTCTTTTTCTCTATTTCGCGAAACAGCCTTAGATTGTGTTCAGAGCTTGAGAAGAGTTGAACCACACACACATGAGTTGAAGAAGTTTGACATTGACATGTGACTGTTTGGTTCACGAGGCTAGCCCAAGCTCTTCTTGCCACAAACACATGGCACAAACATCAGAGGGCCCCAACAAAAATTGAAAGGAAGAGCCACGCACTACCACCCAACCTCCTCCGGGCAGCCATCAACTCTGATCAAAAGTCGACCGCTTGCAACATCAGTCCGACGTTTTGTGGACAAGCCCCCAAAGCTCACGTGAAAGTCCAAGTCTGAGTCTATGAGCTGATTCAGAATCGTGGACAAGTCCAAGTCCAAGTCTGAGTCTAGCGGAGCAACTCGGTTCTCAGACCAAAAGCCAATCCACACATGACCCCGATGTCGCTGACATGCATCATGTTCCCAAGAAGGCAGTGGACCTTGGCCGGGGTCAAGCCAGTAAAGTTGGCGTCCGGCGGAATCCCCATCAAGTCCATCTTGTCACCTGCATCCAACTCCTTGCCAACGCTCAGAACCCACAGCCTTGACTTGCGAGCAATCGTAGGACACACACCATCCACGCGCTGCTGGCACCATCCGATGGTCTGGCTGAGGTCCTGACAACATTGCAGGCGATCCAAGCAAGATCTGGCGCGATCCGAGCACGATCCGAGCGCGATCCGAGCACGATCCGCATGCGCTCCAACACCCTGACATAGAAAAGTGACAATTTTGTCAAAGCTTCCAACACAAGTTCAGAGCGGGTCAGTGGCTGGTGCATGAAGGCCATGATGTTCAACAGATTCCTCTCACGCGGGCTGCTGACACCACAATCCTTCTTAGCCATTTCCAAAAGCTGCATGTAGGTCAGTTTGCCTTCTTCATCCTTGACACTCACCTGAGGCAATCTCTTCTTCAGAAACTCCAAGTGCGCATGCCTCCATTTGCAGGCATCACTGTCCCCGGACTTGCACATCTTACAGTGGCAAGGGTGCTTTGGACAGACAGAAAGAGGGTTGAGCTTGCAGCCACACTCCATCGTCTCCATGATCTCATGGCCAATTGGCCTGATTTGGGGGCACAAGCAGGACTCAAAAAAAGGAATCTTGACAGTGACGGCAACAATCAAAGCAACTGACAGTCGGCTGATGCAAACTCCGAGTGACAAGCAGTAGAGCCGGTCCCAGTTTAAATGATAATTCTCAATGTTGAGGAATCTCAGATAACTTGGCGGCACCGGGCATTCTGAACTAATGCTCTTGGAGGTTTGTTCGGCGATCCTTTGAAGCTCGTGAGCATCATGCGATGTGCCCTTGACCCCGACAATGTAGAAGCGTGGACGAAGAATGGGAAATCCATGAGATAGTGGGGAGCGGTTCTTGAAAAGAACAGTCTGGTACTCACCTCCGACCTCAGTCTTAACCTGTTCCCAAGCCACAGTAAGGTCGTCCTTGTCTGAGACCGACGTGCTCCGACTCCCCATAGCCATGACACATTCCAGCACCCATATGGCTGGCAACAATGCTTTCACAGTTTTCAACCCGGCAAGGAATGGCTTGGACTTTTCATCTTTAAAGCCAGCACCCTTCCCACGCCTTGGAATGGACAGTCAGGGTTCGTTTGATGTGGGTGGTGTCTGTGTGTGAGCTTGCTTGATCAATTGACACTCAATTGCAGACATGGCGCATTGACCAGGGGGTACAGGGGTACCCCAACACATACAGGTCTATATTGTTTGGGATGCGCTCCCATTCACCAGTCAGCTCGTTCAGAACATAGATTCCATCTTCCGTCACTTTCCGTTGGAGCATATCCTGCAACAGTGGTATGCGTCAATATGTCAATGTCCGATGGCTGTCATTTCATCAACCTGCAAAACAGAAATTGACCCCTACCTTGGCAATGATCTGTGGGTGGTGGTTGGTCTTAAGGATATGCCTAGCACTTTCCTCCAGATCAACTGCTCCAACAAGAATGGGCTTGAACTTCACTGGTGAAAGCTCGTTGAAGTGCTTGAACCTTAGTCGGTCAAATCAGCATGCCGTGTTTGGAGAGGCCTACATACATCTGCCAAAAAGAACTCTGACATAGAAATGCGACTGGAAACAATTTCTTCATGGCAAACATCTCAGAGGACATGCCAGCGCAATCAGACCAAATGTGGATAGCCCTCTCTGCTGGCTGTGTTTCTGTAGTGACCCCTTGAGAGAGCAATCGCGCTAATACTTTGCTCCAGGTGTCCTCTTCGTGTCCATGTCGCTCGATGTTGGTCAGAGTCTCCTTCCGTGACGAATTGCAACTAATGGCAGCTTGAGTGACACAAAACGATTGATGGCAGCTTGAGTGGCAAAACTAGTGGCAGCTTGAATTGGTTTTACATTGCAAATGATGGGCGCATTCACACACAACCAGTCCTTTGTTTGTCTCATGGGTCCTTTGTCCGGCGCCTCTTCGGTCTCATCTTCTGAAAGAATTCCACGACCGTGCTGCGGGATAGGCTCCTTGGCACTCGGCCTTTTCCTGCAAAGCCACACACACAGTGTGGCAAGAACACACAGGGCGTCTGATGCATTCCAGTGAGCAAAGTTACAGTCCTTTTAATGGTTGTCTGCTTTGTCTGCTTCGTGACTGTTTTTTGTGACCTTGACTTCTGCTTAATGAGAATGATCATAAATGACTCAAGAAGTCTCACATAAATATCATGTGAGGTCAGGGCTTCGCTGATCCTTTTGCACGGGCGGGCCGCTTCATTGCATAAACCGCCTTGGGATCAGGTGGAGCCAATCTCGTGGTGCTCTCAAAATCACATTTCCACAAGTGGTTCCCCATGACACAGCATTGAAACAAAGCAGCAGTGCAAAGCACAGACCTGGGACTCCTCACAGTCTGTCGGAGATTTTTTCTTGCAAAGTCCCGGTAGGCACCTCTTCAGAATGCATAGAGGCAAAGGTATTGGCGGTTCAATGGTGATGCAAACAAGGCCACAATACTCATGCAATGACACGATGACATAATATGAAGGCAAAGCATTGCAGGTCCATGCCTCTTCAACAGAGTCAGATCCTCGCCCCACCCCCACTTTCCGCTGAGAGCCAACACGACTTACATCACGGATTCCAATTGATGGTCCGGTGGATCAAAGCGCAACTTAGCACAAGTGTCCTTGACACAATGTCCGAGAGAAAGAGAATATGGAGTCGATTGACATGATCATGGACCGATTGGTCTTGATGTGATTCACTGATTGGCAAGAATCAAATGTAACCATGGACAGGCCATGCCTCACCGTCAGCGATTGCAAGGGAAACACCCTGACAGAGTTGATGCAAGTTGGTGAGTCACTTCAATGTAACAGACATCAACAGAACCTGCCATGAATCTTGATATTGCAAAACATATGCGCAAAGAATGGCTTACGTTTTACTCTGACTACTCTGACTTGATTGCAACAATGCCCGCAAAGAAAGACTGAAGTAGTGACCCCTGACTGCCTTCAATCATTGTCACAATGCACACAAAGAAAGACTGACATGACATGTGACTTGCATGACGTGGTCCCAGCCGGCCTTGGCTTAGAGGAAAACGGTCTTGGCCTCAGACACAAACTCAACATCTTCTACAAGAATGAAAACTGCAGAAATGCAATTGCGCTCACGCAGGGCAGTCGGACAGTTTTCTCTCAGGGCGCTTGAAGTCATCTGAAAAGCGAAAAGTCCAGCTTGTCCGGCGTTCACTTGCTGGCGCAGGGGCGCTTCCTCCACTGTGGCTCGTGAGGCTCGTGCTGTCTTCCTTAGACACTTGCAGAAACGGGGCATACCCAAAATTTCAACAAATGTAACACCAACATGTCAAGAGTGCAGTCCGACGGACAATGTTCAACCCCAAATGCAACCAAGAGGCGAAGCAGCTCAAACTTCTCGTGGATGTGCTTCATCGCCACAGCATTGGGGTTCCTCCACCCTTGGCCCCCCTGGGAGGGGTAATTCCACAAAGAGGCAATGGAGAAATCCCTCACATAGCGCGAACCCTGCTCTGAGTAGTTCCAGAGACCGATGAAGCCCTTGGACAGTTTGACATTGACTCAAAGAGTCGACTCGGGAGAAGCAGCAGAAGACTCAAAGAAAACAGAGTCGACTCAAAGAAAACTCACAAGCAAATTCACAGGGAGAAGCAGCAGATGCATCCAAGGAACGGCAATGACGTTCTCTTGGAGCTGCAACCTTTGCAGGTTGCACTGCACGTCCGGCGGGAGCATCTTGATCAATGAGAGGTTGTTCTCTGGAGGCGGTGACAAAGATGATGCGGCCTTCTCCTCATCGGCAGTCTTGTCGTTGTCCTAAGTTGTCAGGTGATGGGCGCGACTTGAATAGAACGTCATGAGTCATGAATGCATTGTTGCTCGTTACTCATTACTGTAAGCCTAGTGGCAATCCATGTCCTCCAATTCTCCTTCGGCTCGACCTTCATGGGCTCCTCAGACTTATGGTCATGGTTATAGTCCATCTTGCAGAAGGCTGCATCCCAGTCATCTTCATCTTCTTCAACTGTCACCGCTTCATGTTCTTCCTTTGGCCTCGCCTTCGCCTTCGGCTTCGGCTTGGGTGGGCTCTTCACGGATAAGGATGTGGTCCGGCGAAGTGGAGGTTGACCTTCAAAGTCCTTCTTCCACTCGTCCAGCATGTCACACAGCTCAGTGGTGAACGCAACGGTGAGGTTGTAGGCTGGGGCTGCCGCCAACCTGACAGTGATCAAAAGCAGGACACCTTCATGTGACCATGCGACTGACCCAATGCCATTTCAAGTCAAGGAACCCCCAGTGCGAAGGGAGCCAGTAGCCGCAGCGAGCTTCAATGAGGTACACCAGGATTATCACCACTGCAGCGCTGCGATGATATCCGGCGGAGCCTAAGCAAAAGGATGCATAGGAGGATATGCTCAGACTCCCCTATGATATAGTGGCAGAACAACCGGGGGAATCTGGGATGGCCTGGGTTGTATTTCCATGGGGAGGGGTATTCCCTTGGGGGCGTGTTTCTGAAATGAGAGAACCATGCCAAAGTTTATAGCGTCGGACAAGTTGTCAACGGACAAATGCAAAGTTAAACAGGATGGCCATGGACTGACATTGAAGTCGAGTTTGAAATCACGACAGGCTCTGAAGTCAAGCTACATACAACCTGCAGCAGGATCCCATGCTTGGTTCCCTTGTGGATCTTGAGATGGCTTTGAACGATGTCCCAAGCAAACTGAACAGCCCGCTTGCAGCCCTCCTGCTTGGCCATGAACTCCAAGAATTTGGAATCTTCCAGGACGTTTCCTCGACAACCAGTAACAATGAATCAGATTCAGACAGCTAACTTAATGACTCAGCTCACAAATGACCCAATCATACCCAATCACCATAAGTCACTTAAAAACACTTGACCAAGGCACCATTTTTCCACTTTTCATCATCCTCGTCAAGGTCCTCGTTCTCATCATCTGCAGGGTTGTGCTTCATGATCTTTCGCAGGTCAACCATCACTTGTGTGTGTTCGCGTGCTTTGCCTCATGCGCCGCAATATTGAATAGTTAGAGTGACTCAAATGTCAGATGAATGAGATTTCCCTAAGAATCGCTTCACAAAGGAATGGGTCAAAGGTCACAAACAGTGTTGGGACAGCAAGTGACTTGAATCGACTTTTGGGGCCTTAGGCAACTAGCGGAGTGCCACTTATGTATCACCTGTCAAACTGTCAACTGTCAACTGTCATCAACAAAACTCGCAGTAGCCAATCGTGGCCAAATGAATGGACTGTATCGTATTGATTGATTTTGGCCAAGATGCTTTTGCAATAGCCGGGCATGAAGTCCTTGCCCTTCTTCCAACCATGGACTTAGCAGAAGCCAAAACAAACTTCAAGCACTCAGCACTCAAAACAAGCACCAACTGATGTGATTAATTCAATCCAAGAAGCAGGTCTTGTAGTCGCGCTCGACTCCCCAGGCAATCAGCAAGATTTGATTCGCCATAGCTCCGGTCCACAAGCAAAATCTGATCTGACCTGAATAAAATATTATATCATTTATCACCTGACATCATGACGTATGACTTCATGGGTCACATGCGCAGGGCCAGTCCGACGAGCAAGTCTGCGGCTGTTAGGGTCGCAAATCTCATGATGAAGCACAGTGCCAAGGGATCACAACTCAAAGGTCACAATTTGCGCAGAGAAAGACTACACAAAGGTGACTGGAACAGTACTGAAACAGCTTATTGCCAGCATGCTCAAATTGAGGTCCCGGACGGCCTGTCGGAGGTCGAAGCCAGATGAATATAACCTAAGCTCGCTTCATGCTGCAAAAGTACGATCAAGCCCGTTGGACCACAAACCATGCAAAAGATCGATCCACCCCAAAACTCCAAATTTTCAAATACACTCGGACTTGGACTGATCAACTCACGTGGACCATGCAACTTCCATGAACGTCAAATCTCTCAAAACTCTCCACAGACTGCAAAACCTGTTGAACACCACCAGAAAGTTAGATAAGGTGCTGCACAAATTAACTGTTCAATCCTTTCTTGGCAGGTGGAAACGACTGCTCTAGAGTTTAGATGTCCGTCTAGGTCATCGATTTACATGTCATTCCTGCTTGAGAATCTGAAACTGAATCCAGCCTGCCATAGGACACGAATCCTAATTGCATGGGTGGCGTGCTTGAATTATCAGCCTGTAGCCGCACACAAAACATCACCGTGTTCAACTGTGTGTGTGTGGCGATGTGTGGCCCAAGTCATCATGTTCAAACTCTAAGTGCATCACTTCCAAATGGTGCTGGATGGAAATCAAGGCTGCGAGTCGCCGCAAGTTCTCTCTAGCTTGAAAGGCGGCTTTCTCAAACTTTCTCTTGCTCCCAGAAGTGTTTGGTAGCACCGGGTCAGCAACTCCCAATCTTTGAAAAGCCATTCGGAGGCCATCCAAGAGCCTTTCTCTTTTCAACAGGCGAGTGTCCAAGTCCAAGTCCAAATCTTTCAACTCCATCGCAAAAGAACACTGACTGTAAACTGAGCTGCTGTCGTTTTGGGCCCAGGTGGCTATCGATTCAGTCTTTGTTGACCTTTGACCCTGGACATCGTCTCATTGGCCATGAAGCCCAACGTGCTCAAATTGAGGCCCCCAACAGTCCGTCGCAGGTCAAAGCCACACAAAGCAGCTTAGCCTGGCACGCTTCATGATGAATCATTATTATGAAAAGACCGAACGAGGTCCTTTGCACAGGCTGATCTATTAATTACGTCAATCGATCTACAAAGTCCGTTGAGGTCGGTCAAAGTCTATCTACTATGTCGGTGTTGGGGTCGACTAGAGAACTGAAATGTTTTGCAGTATGTTTTGCATCTATCATGTCATTCCATGCCACACGCCATGAAGCCCAATGTGCTCAAATTGAGGACCCCGACAGTCCGCCGTAGGTGGAAGCCACACGATATCCTGGCAAGCGCGATCACGGTCCGTCGCAGCTTGACTCATGCCCGTCAAGGTCGATCGATGTCCGGCGATGTCAACGATGACCAATGTCCATCGTACTCAAAACAATGAAACATGAAGAGCTGCCAGCAGTCTTTTGCGCTCAGGGCCATTCAGGGCTCACTGGTTGATTCCATCCGCTAGATTCCAAAGACCCAATCATTTGACTGGAGTCGATTAAAAGCCCCAAAGTGATCTAGATCAGGTTCCTATCTTGCAAGTCCCAGTCCTCCACTTTGGATAATGGGGACCATTGGGGGCCGTTTCAACCAATAAGGATTCAAAACCATTGGGACCATTGACTCTGAGATCTTCCTCACTTTGGCATCGCATTAGAGCTCAAAAGGCAATCGAGGGGGTCTCAGAAATGTCCGGAGTCGTCTCAAAGCCGAAATCTGTTCCTGAGTTTCACATACGCACTCATTGACATATCATTGTTCGCGCGCAACAAAACTCAAACCGAAATCTGTTCCTGAGTTTCACATACGCACTCATTGACATATCATTGTTCGTGTGCAACAAAACTCCAATACTCTAAAGACAGATCATGAGCCAGGGCACAATCAAGGCCTCCAAGTTGTTGATAAAATTCTCCCTGCAAGGATCATCTTCACCATCTTCATTGCGGTCATCAAAGTACCGTCCGTCATCCAAATCGGCTAAGAGAATTTCTTGACCTGAGTGCAAGCTGAGTGACTTCCAATCTGATGGTCAACAATTGAACAGTCCGACGGACAGGCAGAATGCAAAATCGATGGGCAGAGATGGAGGAACTTCCAAAGCAACGGACTAGGAATGATCTTAGACTCATTAGCCCATTGAACATACAGTCCGACGAGAAAAATCACTTAAAGTGACTGAATCTTATGCGCTCCAGCTGGTCGATGATGAGATCAAGGGAGTTGATGACCGCCTGCAAAGCCGTGCGAGTTCGATGGAACGATGGGGAGCATAAACTTCAAGTTGAAGCTTACCAGCTGGCCTCAATCTTTTGCTCAGCAGAGATAGGGGGCATGCTGAAGTCCGGCGAGAAAGGTCGATGTCCGTTGGGTCCGGAGGATTTGAGTCAAAAGCTGCGGTCCAATGGCAAATGAGAAGGCTACTGGTACTACCTGCCACAATACTATTAAAGATCATTTTGAGCAAAAGAAAAACTCCAGAAACATGCCAGGCAGACCTCTGTGTTGATGAAGAGGAGGTAGAATGAAGCACAGCAACAGCAGCAACAGCAGCAAAAATAGGATGTCCGGCGAAGCTATGTATTATGAATATCCCAGAGTCAATTTTTATCCAGAGTCTGATTTAAACAAATTGCTGATCGGCTCGACTTTTCTCGGTATGTTGTCGGTTCAAAAAGACACCGCTGCTGTGTTTCTTTTTTCGATTGCTTTTTCGATTGCAATTCAGTCTCATGACTTTTCTAATCTCCATTGTTTTCTTTTTCCGTCCTTATAGTCTCTCGGCTCAAACTCTTGTCTCACTGTCCCCATTTCGACTTTCTTTCGACGAGCTCGATGACTACGCCATCAAGCACATGTACCAGACGACCTCGTCCTTCCGTGGCCTCCCACCTTCGGGATCCTGATGAACCCATCCTCATCTCCACCAATCTCCCGAAGAAAGCTCGCCCGGCAGAGCCTCCTATTTCAATACGGACGACGTTGACCTCCCCTTACAGTTCGACTCCCTCCACAATCTCTCCATGCGCGACTACGCTCACCTCAAGTTCTCCTACCTCGGCTCTACCCCGTCCTTTGGTTGGATTTCTCGTCAAACTCAATGGGGAGCAGGTACCATTTCTCATTCCCCGCCCATCGATGCCTTTTCGACTACCTGAGGCTAAGCCTTAATTCAATAATTCATCTCTTGGTTTCATCTCTCACTACCTCCTCTTCCCGTTTGGAAAAAGGCCACCAATGAAAAGAATCTCGACCTTCACTTTCCCTAAATTAATCTGCGTCTTGTTCACCCTTTTCTTCCTTCTTCTTCCTTCCGCAGCTCTTTGGTTCAGACACGCGATCCTCGTCTCTTTGCTACGACTCCGAGCTCTCCGTCCGATATGGAGAACACCCACGCTCCGAACGATGACGCCCGCAACCCTTCGGATTGTTTATCTCCGACTCAAGTACCTACCGATGACCTTTGACCCCGGAACAAATGGCGCTCTCCAGCTTTGTCGCTCTGCCGCTTGGACGCGATGGTCACCCTACCGTGGTCGATTTGGCCCCTGGGTCCACCGCCTGGATTGATACGCACGCAGTCGATCCCACCTTACTCCCAGGACTTCCTCGAGTTGAAAACCAATACAACGAGGATTACACTGACTATGCTCAGCAGGTCCACAACCATACTCATGGATCCTATCCCGTTGCCAAACCCTATGAGGAATGGGCATGCCGCCAATGTGGTCCTTCTCGTCACCGGTTCTATCGCTCCAGGTTCCACCATCAGACCATTCGCTGGGACCACGAGGATATTCCTTACTTCAAATCCGCTTCAGGCTATTTCCTTGGTGTCCACCCTTCCTCAAATTGGCACACTCAGCATTTTCGTGCGTGGGGCACTCAGTGGCTGGCAACTAGTGTTACCAGCCATTCAAAACCTTCCCATTTGGGAGGCGTGTGAGAACTATGAATATGCATTTCGTTGTGAGGAGCAACGTTTGGCCGCTGAAAACAACCCGGTCATGTCCGACACCACCCCGACAGTTAACCCCAGAGGACGTAAACGTCAGGCTGTCGAAAATTTGGAACACCTTAGCGTGCAGTACCAGCTGGAGACACTCCTGCAGAACTTCTCCCAGATTGATGTCTCTCAGACTCCAATGCTCAGAGGCCTCCCAGTTCCTGAACAACGACAACTTATCGAAGGCGTAGTACACACCCTCACTACGTACCAGGACGAACTCAATCAAGCACTTCGCCAAGATGACCCCGCTTCCGCTCCTGACCGTTCCTCCGCGGCTCCTTCTGCATCTACAGGTCAAGAACTCCCGATCGACCCGGTTGTTAGCAGCACAGGCCTCCCCGTACCTGACTCGGGATCTATGTCGTTGAATTCCTCCTCCACAGATTCCCAGAACACCTTGCCTCCTCCTTTTCCACCTTCTGCTGGAACCCATGACTGACCACCACTTGGGCGCCAACAAGATCCTCAGGTCGAGGCCGTACGAGCTTCCCTTGTACATTAGAGCTCACTTTCCCGTCGAAAACAGCATTGTTGAACTCCTGCTCCTTCGGTTACCACACGCTTTGTTATCATCTTTGACACTCGACACAGTTTTCATTTCATTTTTCCTCTCTTTTTCTTTCTATCTCCGCAGCCATTGGCTCCTCACGTGTGTACGTTTTTCACACGCCTTCTCCTCCTTCCGCGATGATCTCGTCCCCCGGACTTCGAGTTCCTGAACCTCTGACCCAATTGATACCCACTACGTGGCGTGATGTTCGTCAACCCTTTGAATCCTTGGATCTAGTACCCAATCTCTCTACAATTCGGTTTGAACTCGACATCAGCTTGCTCGTCTACCAACCCCTCAACTACATCACCGTGACCCTGGACACCAACCAACTTGAAACTAAGGAGTACACCGTTGACGATCTCAAAGATGTGATTTACTGTACTCCCGTTTGGGGCAACAGCGCACAGCATTTTGGATGGCCCTACCGTCTACCGGAGACTCTCGTGTTTGGGAAGCCCCACACACCTGTACACTTGAAGACCTCGTGCTCTACTACGGCAACTCCCGACGGATTCGCCCTCTGGGGATCGCAAATGAGTATCCCCGCGACTCCACTCCTTTCCCCTATCGACCTCTTCACACTGTTGCTTCCCGCTTACATGACGATGCCATACGCCAACTCCGACTACCTCTCACCGCGTATCAAACTTACCGTGAGCTTCGTCAGTTCACCTAGTCTCACCCAACCTTCCGGCTCGGCGCTTAAAATTTGCCTCCCTTCGGGGAGGCGTGTGTGTGTGTGTGCGTGCCCCTTGTAGTCACAGCGGATTGTACCAATTTTCTCGTTTTTCAGCAGGGGGCAGCAGACGCAAGGGACTGCGCCTAACGAAGCTAC
>JBAHVQ010205408.1:0-12670 GCA_036872915.1 Nanipora kamurai
ACGCGAGTGGCTCGTCTTGATACGGCAAAACATTCCCCTCAAATTCGTAATCACCGTCGTTGTTATCACTGTGTCCACCACTGGAATCACACTCTGGTAAATTATCCGACGTGCCCGAATTTGACATTTTGGGGGGTTTGAAGCTATGTATTTTTGAGAATTGTCCAATTACATATGCCAGTTTGTTATGAAGTTGAAGTCATGACTCTAACCAGTGACGTCATGCGTAAAGTAACTCAGCCCCAGGCTTCGGACATAGTTATTCAAAAAATCCCCACAATTGGGGAAAAATATCTTGAGTTCTGAGCGTCGGCGTGGAAAACAAAAATTACCATTAAACTCAGCAAAAAAAACTCTATCAGATTATGCAATAAAAACGAAAGTGAAATTTTCGTTTCATAAACACTTTAAAGCACAAAAACTTTGCCTGTTTAGTGTTATGGATATGGTTTAATAACATGTTAATTTTACAAAAACTCATTATGCAGAGTGATGTTTGCAGGGTCTAATTTACATATCAAATAAATCTTAACATCTCAAGAACAAAGCAAGATATGGAAAAAGTGTAAAAGATGTTGCGCTTTAATTGTAAGAGTTCTTTCAAATAAGACAAACTAAATTTTCATTGCATAGACACTTTGAGCTGATGAAAACCGAAGTTTCCCGGTCGAAACGTACTTTTTCACAGTTTTTCAGTGAGAGACTAATGTAATAAAGGTCAACATATTTTAAGATGAATCTCGGCTGTTTTAATATTATTCATCGTTCAACGTGTAGCAAACTATGCTGATCAGTTTCTAAAACCTCGATCGCCCAAACATGGGCTAGAAATATGGGTATTCAAAGCGTATTTAAAGAGATCAAGGAGTCGCACGAACCCTGTATATTTTTTCCAGCTTTAAGATTGTCATTGAACAACGTTTATAGACGACCAGAGAACAATCCAGGGCAACCGTAGCAAACCTCTGGTTGCTACGGCGCTGCAGCCTCAGTAATTTGTGAAATAAATTACAATTAACATTTCACTTACAATTCATTTACAATAATTACTTAAACACAATTAAAACACTTCAGAAACGTCTTGGAGAAGGTAATTAACCCTGTCTCTGGGTGAACGAGAATGCAGAAAGTATTAAATTCCAACAACTTTTAGATTAAATTCGCCATTGCTCAAGCAAATGAATTTATTGGTAAAAATAGTTATTTTAAGGGATTTGTAACACCATTAGATTTGAAATAGTCTGCCCGATTAAAACAGTTGAAGTCAGATGGCTGTGTTATGTTTTTATCGTAAATTTGAAGACTGGAGGGTTAAAGATTATTGAAATATTTCAATTTTAACACACTACCTTTCACAGCATATAGAAACATTTTACTTGTACTTAGATTTTATTACATTAATATACAATTTAGATTAGACTAAGTTAAAGTAGAGGGTCACCTGTTCCTCTGCCTGTGAGAGAGTTGACTGAAAACGTAACAAAAATTTTGGTCCAAAGTGGTCTCAAAATGCTGGAAAGAGCATTTCAGAGACCTCGGATTTTCAAACTTTTCAGGGGGAGCATAACCTTATCCGAAATTTTCTTGGGAACCCCCTCCAATTCAAAAGAGCTTCCCACGGCACTGCATTCGTTTGCAGGTTCGTCATAAGTACCCCCAGCATTTCCATCATTATTATCACATTGTGGATTCCGCTTAGGTTGCACGCCTGACAAACCAGCAACTTAGCTCACCATCTGGGTATTTGTAGCTTAATGGTTGCAGTGTCTCACCGGTCATCAGGAGGTTCCGGGTTCGATTCCCGTCTAGAGCTCAGAAATCGTTTTTCTGAGATTACGAAGCTTGACGATCATTCGCTGGTCGTCTGATATATATCAAGCTCACGAAGAAGATTAATGTTCAGCATTCAGTATGAACACAGTTTTCGGTGAACACGTAAAAAAGCAACTAGAGATTTAAGTCTAAACCTTATATCGTTCTTCATCATTCTCTATTTGTCCTCCAAGAAGAGCGTCATTTTCATCGTTATGTGAAATACTAGAACGGTATCCTGACGGGTCTAGGCCTAGAAAATAATGAAAGAAATGGGCAATGTCAACATTGTCTAGACGATAATTTATAATAAGAGCGGAATTCAAGGTGCCATATTGATGTCGGATTCAGCTGAATAGTGTACTACCAAATACTGGGTAGCGGCATATTTTAGCACTGGAAAAAGGAAACAACAATGATTAGTTTAAAGTGAAAAAACATGCAAGATATGTCTTGCAATATATCATACATGAGAAGAAGTATTTCATCAGGACATTCAAACACCAAGAAGTTTATTCCCGCCGAGGTTTTTTAGAAAGTTCGAGGTGTTTAGATATCTGACTAACTACGACTTTCGAGGGTATGATATTGGATCTCCAAACAATCAGTATTTGAAGAGTAAATCGAGGTGAAAGTTGGCTTGATTGATGTAATTTATTCTTCAGATATCCAAACCACGTCCAAATCACGTAGTGATCCCCTTTGTATTTTCCCCATAATTATTGGGTATGTGATGTATTTATAATATAATAACATCGAACAGCGGTATTGTTCAGTAATTTACAGGTCGCGAGAGCATTGCCGCTCAGGAGGTCAACGACCGCACAAGAAAGAGAAAATAGCAGAAGAAAAGGTCGAAGTTCGCTTGTTTCAGAATTTGTAATTCATCATCTGCTTCTAATAAAAAATGTTCTTGAGAGAATCGTGAGGTGTATCAGGTGCTACTTGGACATTTGTAATAAAATAAAGGTTTGTGCTATAATAGTTTTCCGTCTCTTGTTTTGCTCTACGTTAAAAGATTATGAACGCCAAGACAAGTGGAAGTAAGGTTCGGGTTTACTTACCTAGATAACTAGCGATACGTGATGCATCGGTACCGTCAATAGGATCGCATAAGCGAGAGACGACAGGGTGCACCTGGTGGGCTAAATAGTATTTACTGTCTGTGGAACATTGTCAAGGAACATTGCACGGGAGAGGAACGATTTAATCATTAAAAATAAGTGAAAGACCAAAGATGATACTTAGAATGCATCACGCAAAAGAAAGGAGCAACTGACTGCAAAGGATACCAAGTTTAAGTGTTTCAGATTTAAGAAATTCATCAGGGTGATACGCTCGTTGAGCCATTGGTAGGGTTGAGCCATCCTATAGTAAGGACAAATAAAGTGATTTCTAACAAGCATATTTAAGAATCATCCTTGGAGTAATATGAAACGATATTTTCACAATTACCCCGCACTGCTGATCAGTATATATTGTTCGACTATAAGGAATGTCGGAAACAGCACCCAACTTGAAAAATTACAGAAGTTACAAAAACGAGCGACTCGAGTGATAACGGGATTCATTTATGAAATAAGATCTCCCGAAGTATTTGAGCAGCTGAAATGCGAACACATAAAAACTGTTTTGAAAAACGTGATCATTTATTGACCTTACAGGCTTTACAAGGCAAGACATCAAATTACATCTCAGATTTGTTTATTAGTCATAACACACTTATGAATTGAGTAGCAATGAGTGTCAACTGCTTCTTGAAAAAGCTAGAATAGACTTCCTTAAAGCCAGGTTTTCGTACAAATCAGCACAATCATGGAATAATCTTCCACATGAAATTATCAATAATTATGATAATCTTTCCATTCAGTCTTTCAAATCCTTACTAAGTAAACACTGTAATGATCTGAATAGTATTTTGTTGTAGTTTTTAATGCTGGTAATTGTAGTTAATAACTATGTATCTTATAGAATAATTTAATTAAGTGTATTAGTTTTTATATCTTAGCATGGCCCTTTAAAAATCAGGCAACTGAAAGGCCATCGTGTGTAAATAAATTTAAATAATAATAATGATAATAATGATAATAATGATAATAATGATAATAATGATAATAATGATAATAATGATAATAATAATAATAATAATAATAATAATAATGACAATAATAATATACTGAAAAAGTTGATTCGAGGGGAATTGGAACTCGCATCTTCTGGATACCGGCATCTTCGGGATATCTTTTGTGTTATCGAGTCGGATACAGCGATTGGAGGCGAGTTTTTATCCAACTTAAGTGCACGAGATTTTCTCATGATAACGTAAGGCTGGATTTCCATTCAATGTAAAATATCGCGCGATCCACTTTTTCGATCGCTTTCTTTCGAATTGCAAACCATCGGCTGGAACGGTCCAGTTGAGAGCTCACAAGAAAAAAGCGATCACAAAATGTCGATCGCATCATATTTTGCACTGAATGGAAATCCGTCTTTAACTTAAGTTAAAGGGGTGTCGGTGGCACAGTGGTAGTGCACGTGTCTCTCACCTCTGTGACTAGGGTTCGATTCCGGCTTCGTGCAGTTCTCTGATTAAATTTACCTTGGTCACATGTGAGAAGATTGTTGTCCAGTTTAACTCTACCAAACATCGCAGGTTTTCTCCGGGTACTCCGGTTTCCTCCTGTAGTAATACTGCACCCATGAAGGATGGCCCTTACTGGACCTCAAGGGATAACAGCGTAGTTTAGCTGATAGGGTTATCCAGTATAAATAAACGAACTTTACTTTACTTTACTTTACGGATGGGCAGTGTTTTAATTCCATTTCTGAATCATTCTCAGTGTAATACGAAACAAGTAGTTGATATCAGGTGGGATAATTTTAAACAAGCATTATCAAATTGATGAATAATTAACGAGAGCAGCAAACAATCAAAACGGAGCATTCAAGTCACGTGTATACCTTTGTAAATCTCAATAAAGATCAACAGCTTGACATGAGTGATCTTTATCAAAGTTAAGAATACTAATTAGCCTTATTAGTATTCTCTATCAAAGTTAAAAATACTAATAAGCTTCATTCTATTGTTCATTTGATAAGTAAGTTAAAATATTCGCGTCCGATCTTTATGATCATATTTTAACTATTACTTAGAATGTTTCATAGACGGAAAGGTTTCTTTTTCCCCCGTTTGTTTCATTCAGTTACCCGTCCCTGCCAATTAGCCCTTTTCAGTCCAACACCCAAATATGGAGTACGGTTAAGTACAGTTTCAATTTTTGCTACTCTCACCATCTTCTCGTCTGAAATAAAAACTAGGTCAATAACTAGTGCATTATTTCAGAATCATCCTCAGGGTAATATGAAACGAGGATGATTCTGAAATAGAATTCAAGCCCTGCACATCCATCCTCGTAGATAGCGTTAAGTTGTTGCGAGAATATCTCGTACACTTAAGTTGGATAATAACTCGCCTGCAATCCCCGTAGACTCGATAGCTCAACATGTAGAGCGGCGGACCGGATTCCCGAAGGTGCGAGTTCAAATCCTGCTCGAGTCAACTTTTTCAGTTGACTTCACCAGTATTGGTTAAATGTGAACTAGTGCTTTATTGCACGTGTTACTAGTCATAGCTCGTTGCTACGCAACGTTGCTCACGTGACCAAAAGTTCCAAAGGGATTTTAGGCCGTTCCTTCAATTTTCTCGGAGTTTAAGGAGTTAAGGAAAATGATATTGGAGCGAAAGATGCACACATGAACTTTCTAATGTTTCAAATTTGACTATAAAATGAAGACTTCGTCAATGGTCCAACTAGCAGAAAAACAATTCGCGCAGAACACTTTGAAATCCACTCGACAAATAAACTGATCTTGAGAAATAAAACCTGCAATTTAAGGATCGATTCAATTTTTGTTATCCATAGGGCTTTGTTGACAATGCATCACCGGAGTAGAGTTTTGCTCTTGCCAGAGGGGGGCCGAAACTCAAATCCGAGGTGCATGACCACTAGGTGATTGTGGTGATCAAGCTCTACGGAAAATTGACGATCCTTTGATGAAAACAGCCTAACAACTGGTCGTTACTGAAACAGAATTAGCCTTTACTAAGCGATAAAATCGTTAACTCGATGGTAAAAAAAAAGAATCATAGATAACAAACAAACAAGCTACCATAATTATCGTAATACAGTAAGAACCCACGCATATTAAAGAACCTAGTAGATTAAGAATTTGCAGGGTAAAATTTGGGCATGAAATCCCATTACATAAGAACCCGCTGAGCCTAAAAATGGAAAAAAATTGCAAAATTTCTTTTGGGGGCGTAGCCCCCCTGATTGAGATTTCCCAGGGGGCTGATGGGCTTCAGCCCCCGCATACTCTACCCTATTCAATTTATTCTTTTAAGAAGGTTATTTCCTATAACAAAAGGGTAATTAAACAGAACTAAGCAGGAATTATGAATGCATGCAGAAGATTTATTATATCGAAGATCTAAGGACTAATACGGATAAATATTCTGCATATCTCACCTGACATAGAGCTTCCGTCCTCGTCATTTAACTGTCACTTATTAGCTTAAAACAATCACTTGATTTAATAGGGAAATGGTATCCCCGCGTTTTCGTAATGTCCCAGATATCTAAGGATAATGACACTTACCTCGCAGATTACATATGGGATGGTATCACCAACATTCACTTTTCGGTTTTTACTTTTCAACCACAAGGCTACGTGGACATGAGGAAGAGATTTTTTATCTGGGTATTCGTTGGGAGCCTTGGTCAATTGCTGTGAAACAAGATAAACTAAGTACATCGGGAATTTCTCGCTGTGAATACTTTATTCAAGAAATGCGAAGTTTTCAAAAGTACTAGATAGTACATTACTTTACATTGTTCGACAATGTCGTCAAAAAGTCAATCAAGAACTCGTTTGACTCCCATCTTACCGACCAGTCACTGGGTATAACTCAGCACTTCTCAAACAGCTTTAAAGAATTCTTGTTCAGACTAGAGCTACGGAGAGACGTTTAGGATGTTGTGATAAAATCTACTCATTCTTTAACTAATAACTGTCTGTTCCGATTTAATGAAGACGCTGGGCTTGTGCTGGAACCTAATGAGGGATTGCAAATAAAAAAATTCGGCCATCCTTGAATAGAAGGTCCCGGACCAACCTTCCGCCTTAAAAACACTCAAAAGACGTATTTCGTCTGGCAACATTAAAAAAAAGATATGACTTTTGGGTGTAAATGCTACATTAATGATTTGCAATCAGCCCATTGTAATTCAATTGACCAAGATTCGAGGGCATGTTGGTGCTACATATAATAAATAATTATTAGACTAGATTGGGCAAAATTCAGTTTTTTGTCAGGACGGAGATTTATATTATTTGTCGATGCTGGAGGAAGGGGCAAATAATTAATCTGTGACAAACCACGGCTTCAATAATTGTTTGATGCTAATTATTTTTAGTTCAACCTCGTTTTATTTTTGGCTAATCCATAAGCTGTTTTTGACAACTTGGACGAACCGTTCAGCCGGCTTCCTTTACGGAGGAAGACTGTAATGCACATGAACCGAATATTATTTGATGCAAAACAACGTCTTCCATGCAATACGCATGAGCAAACCATTATTTACAGGCGACGTAGCGACCTTTTAGCAATTAAAATGGTGAGAAAAATAAATCGAATATAAATAGCAGTTTAAGATATTTAGTGGTCAGGTGCACGTCACCACTTTTAAGCCGACGAAAACTTTTTTCATTGAGGGAAGGGGGAGGTAAATAACCCCAATAACCCCAATAGTCCCCTATCTCATCAGCGTAACAATACGGATTACAACCCATTCTATACGTTACCATTGTAACATTTAAATTTCCGAAAAAATTTTCCAAAACTTCTCTCCTGACGGAAACGGATAACTATATCCCTAGATATGTTGTCCCTGAAACGTTAGGTGTGATACTCGAGTAAATTTTGTAAAGCTTGTCACAAGAAACCTACATTCATTACGTGCAGGACGAAATTTAACTACGCGATATAGGATTGTAGATAATCAAAAGGTTTGGTAAACTGCCGGAACTTAAGAATGCTTAAACTGACGTTTCGAGCGAAGACACCTCGTTGGAGTGAAACGTAAAATGGAAAAAATAGGTGATGTTTTTATATTGAGAAGAAATCATGTGACAAAAAGATGACCAATAGGATTTAAAAATCGATAACAAACTAGTTAATGAGATGTAAATGATGGATAATCATTTGTTATTTTTAAACGTCGATCAGTTAACCGAAAAGGGGAAGGACCCGGCAGAGGCATCAAGGGGATGGTAACACGGTGAAGGTAATAAGCAACAGGTTAAAACAAAAGAAAACCCAAGGGAATACGGGTTTAAAATAAGGGAATAAAATCTGAGAAAATAAAGCTCACAAGCTAATGTTTTTATCTGCCCCTAAAAACGTTAGCTTGTGACCTTTATTCTCTCATATTTTACTTTAGTAATTATTTCAGTTTGTCTCATTTATCCCTTCACGAGTTAATGATTTGTCTAGCAGTGGCGGACAAACACATTGACTTGTACTTTTTATTGTATACTGATGACATTTTCCTTCTCACAAGTTAATGGTGTTCCTAGCATAAAAAGCATTGGCTTGTATCCCTTATTCCCTTGGGTTTTCTTTTGCTTTAACCTGTTGCTTATTACCTTCTTCGTGTTACCATTCCCTTGGGGCCTCTGCCGGATCCTCTCCCTTTTCGGTTAACTGATCGACGTTTTAAAATAGCAAATGACTATCCATCATTTACATCTCATTAACTAGTTTGTTATCGATTTTTAAATCCTATTGGTCACCTTTTTGTCACATGATTTCTTCTTAAGATAAAAACACGTCCTATTTTTTTTTTTTTTAAACACAGTAACCATTCTTAAGTTCCGGCAGTTTCCAAAACTTTTTGATTATCTACAAGCCATTCAATGTTGCCGACGCAGCATTCTACTTTTATACGCGATATAGGTTGCCTGGGCTATGAAGAATAGTATACCTTGTTAATAATATACTTCTCATATGGCAAATTTCCCTCGTGAACATCTTGCCCAACTAAAATGAAAAATAGCCGACATTCCCAAACATTAGACAGACTATAATAGCTGAAAAAATCAAATCTCACAACCAAATAAATAAATAAATCATTACATACCCTTGGTTAAAAAATCGGTTATGTTCTCTATTATAGTATCTCTTTCTTCAGACGACAAAATTTGATCTAGTACAAAACTGAGCAAAATGGAGTTGTAAGTCTCTAAGCATTTATGTCGATCGTTTAGGTTAAAAACATGGATATACATGAATTTTTAAAGGATTATCTCCGAATCAAAGAGTCTTTATGTACGTTAAGAAATGTTAAATGTTTAGCAATATCAGATCTTGTACTCGGTAAGTCATGTTGTCATTTGATGGAGGTTTTGATACTGTTGTAAAATTGGGATTTGCCTTTTCCATTTGACATAATAGCGGTCAAAATTCACGTAATGACGCCAATATCGCATAACAAAAACCTCGTTTACATAAACCTGGATTTGTCGAAATAGCTCTAAAATATGACGGCCTTCAAAAGTAAGAAAGGCAACAACGACCGTCCTGTTGCTCTACTGCGATAGTACCGTAATACTAGCAACAGCTTTAAACATATAACATAACGTAAGTTTCTGACCAGAGTTTCCCATTAATAAATATTTAACGAAAACCCAACCAAGTGATTTTCTTTGGTGGTCTTGGAAACTCGTAAGAGAGTTAAGAGAAGGAATAAAATATTAAAATTAAGATTAAAATTTAGAGAAATATTAAAATAACAAAAAACAGCTGGAGAGAGTGGAATTCAAAATTCCAGGCGCAATTAACTTACATGATTAACAGGCCGCAGCCAGCTTGACACATCAGACAAAACATTATCTTCGGAGACACCTAACGAGGAATCTATCTATCTATAGTATATGTTAATAATATTCGGTGTGGGCTGGAAATTATTTTGATGGGTTCAGCCACCTCTTTGCCTCCTAGATATGGCTCTCATAGATTGACGATTAGAAAAAAGAATTTATAAACAATATCTCGTCCTCCTAATTAATTACTTAGAATAACACAAAGGAAATCAGCAACGAGAAACTGGCTGGATATTCAATATTTGTCAGCGTAAAATTTCAACAACTTTCAACTTGATTTTCTCTTTAAATATGATGGCAATGTCATGCACTGGAGAAGAGTGTTCAGATATTAAAACACCTCTAAGCTGCTTAAAATTGCCTCGAGTCACCTGGTTTAGACAAAACTCTCGGTGTTTGGACAAATGATAAAACCTTTCTTCTGGCCTATGATATATGTATAGGTAATAGTATGGTTTCGAGTGCAATTTTGGAAAAGAATATTTTTCAAAGACTGTCAAAATAGCACTTACGAGTGTATGTTTTCCAAATTAAACGAGAAATCATGCTATTACCAATTAATAATTTAAATGAGAAAATTAAGTAAGAAGTGATGTAATGTAACGAAAAACGCTCGCCAAAGGAAATCTACTGAATTGTCGTAATTATATTTAATTTTTCCGCAGCTGAGAGGTATGTTTTCATTGGCTCTTTTTAATTGTTATGGTTTTTGATTAGGTGACCGGCTCAAGAAATTTGCACTGTATTTCCTTTTTCCTGTTTTGTATTTCCATGAAACTGCACTGCGGTCAGCCAGTCAGAATCAAGAAATTTTTTCATGTATATTATTACATAGGCAAAATACAAGTCCTACGTTAACAAAGGAACAGAAGCATTTGCAAAACTTCTTGATTGTACAGGATTTAAAATAGTATGATGTTCTTGGATTTACAGGAACGTTGTAAGAATTTCAGAAGATCCCCAAAATTGCTAGACTTTCTCACATTAACGCAGTGTTCCCGGAAGAAAGAAAAATTTCTGTGATCGTAAAAGAACTGTTTGTCAACTTCGTACTGCTCCATGTAGTAGTTTATGTTTCTGAGTTTCTTTTTTATGCTTCTATCACAGACGTCTATTATGAGAGAGAACACAAGCAGGTCCCATGCATACATGTTCCTTCACCGATCAAGGGGGATTGGTAATACTCCTTGGGGTATACTGCTCTTTGAAATGCTATTATATTGGTGAAGGAAATTTTTGAGTGTCAAAATGAGATATTTTAAAACCCGGTTGGGACTTGACCGGGCGATCCCGCAAATCTAGAGCAGTGCTCTGCCAACTAAGCTACGAAGGACATGGCTGGGAGCGTTTCGCAACCGCGTATTTAAGCATGATTTAAAGTAAACAAATTGGATGCAAAAATACATTCCAGTAGATTTTCATATATAATTATAATTTTTTGATTCATAATAATAATGATTTCTTTTTCAAAATATGGAAATTTTTCCCAAAAGTGCTTGCTAATTTGCTCGAAAATTGTCATGATGTTGATGCCTTGCATGGAGTAACCGCTGACTTTGCAAGATGTAGTGTCTTTGAAGCATAGATCCAGGTTCTCTCTAAGCTTCTTGTTACACGGCTACAATATTTTAGTAACTTTTCTTGTTCCTCGGGAATTATTGTTAAAAATTGCCTTTTTTTATATGCGATTACATTGTTTTTGCAACTTTTTCAGGTTCGTGTTATGAATAGTAAACACCACATCAAAAAATTACTTGCTAAAATGCTACCATAATCGTTAATGTTTTGACTTCGCTAAATGCTAGAAGTAATACCAACATAATGAAGAAAAGCATAACCACTGATTAACCTCCTAAATCGTCTTTCAGTAGTGTACCCTAGTGGCTTAGAAATAACAGTGCATATGGTTATAAAGGAACTAACGCTATTGCCTATCAAAAAACATCACGAAACAATAAACTAACACCTACTTTCCAGCGTCTTTTGCGAGTTCGCACCAGTCTCTCCGAACTATGTCAAGACCTTTCATTTCTTTAGATTCGTGATAAGTGCCTAAAGCAAAGACGAAAAAAGTTGAACAGATCAAACTCCATTATTGTAAGGTTCCTCCGCTCTTAACAACGGAACCTCACTGACTAATTAAAGTACATTGAATTATAAGCAAGAAAGTGTATAAACGTTCCCAGTGCTTTTCAATGGGAGATTTTTTAGTAAGATTTCCATTAACCTTTTTCCGGCATTTCTCCCCTTAACGAGTAAAATCTTCGGGTGCTAGTCAACATTGTCGCCGAACGTTCGCGCATGCGTCTCGGGTCTGAAGCTTAGAGTTCTTTCGTTCGAGAAGACTGAGCCAGACCAAAATTTTCATCTGAAAACGATGTAAAAATATAGGATGCTCGGTAGGCAGTGTACAAAGTAGGGTAGAAAGTTAAAAGGATGGCAGAAGGTCGAATTTATGTAAAAATATTCTGACCTTTCGAACAAGCGTTCTTGAATACGTTTCACTCTCTGAAGAAGGACCTTTGCTCAAAACGTCAGCATTTTTCTACATAAATTCGGCAGTCAACCAACTCTAACTTTCTACGCCAAAATACTCATCAATATTCTTAAAAGTGGGGCATGAAAATTACGGATTGGTAAACTCAAAATACTCCAGAGTGGAAACAATTAAGTCAGGTACAGATTATTGACTTTATCCTTTCAATGGTTCTTGGACTCGTATGTATTGTGTTGAGGTGTCAGGTCTTAATAAAGTACAACAAAGTTTCGCGCGCTTTTCTGAGCCAAGAGTCACGAGGCCACAGATGCACAGGACGTTCGGCGGGCAACGGTGTTGCGCTAGCTTGAGTAAAATATTCTAGCCCTAGCCATAGTAAAATACTAAAAAATCTGACCCGGTCGGAAAAACGGTTGA
>JBAHVQ010205419.1:0-12669 GCA_036872915.1 Nanipora kamurai
TATGTATGTATGTATGTATGTATGTATGTATGTATGTATGTATGTATGTATGTATGTATGTATGTATGTATGCATGTGTGTGTGTGTGTATGTATGTGTGTGTTTGTGTAAATGTATATGGTATATGTGACTAAGGTAGGCCGATACAGTTGGTCGATCCGTACCGATCCTACGGGTCGTGTAATATTCTGACGACCCGTAATAGAAAATTGACGATCTGTAAAGTGGTTTGGATGTAGTATATGTGGCTGAGGTGGGCCCATACAGTCCATACAGGAGGAAAACAACCAACTATATATGATTACCTACTACATTTGGATACAATCCCTCGCACAAAAGAAATGGTGTCGTCATTTTTGATCGGATCGACTACATCCATAATATGGATGACATCCTCAACAATACCTCCAAATTTGATCGTCTGAATGAAGACCAAATAAAACTGATGATACTACGTGAAAATTTGGTAAAAAACCTTATAAGAATACTGAAGAAAAACAATGTAACTAGCGACCCCTCGTACCAAGAGCTTTTCTCAACTGGTTTTCAACCGGGCATACTCTACGAACAACCTAAGATACATAAACCTGATGTACCTCTCAGGCCAATAATTTCCTCTATAAACACCTATTCCTACAAAATTTCTAAGTTCCCTCTTCCTCTTCTCCGACATTAATCTTCTAGGGTTTATAAGGGAAGCGATACTTTCTCTTTTGTCCACGACATACTTTCCTCTAATTTTAGATCTGATAACCTTGTTATGGCCAGTTTTGACACCAAGTCGTTATTCACTAACATTCCTGTCCATGAAACCATTGATATCATTACCAACCTCCTGTTCAATAATGCCACTCACTTTCACAATTTTGCAAGCGACCAGTTTGCTAAGCTTGTAAGAGTTTTAGTTACGAATTGTCATTTCATTTTTAACTGCTCGGTTTTTGAACAAGTCGATGGCGTTCCCATGGGATCTCCCTTGAGAGCCATATCTGCTAATATTTTCCTTTCGTATCACAAAAGTACTTAGTTAAATAATTTTCCTGCTGCTTTTGAATCGGTTTATTATCGTCGATACGTTGATGATTGGTTTTTGTTATTCCGCGAACGTGAACACGTTAATCTATTTCTTAATTTTCTGAACGAGCAACATCCCAAAATAAAATTTTCGTCTGAAATTGAAACAAACCTTACCCCTCCATTCCTTGACGTCAAAATCACACGGACCAATGGTTCATTTACAAGTTCAGTTTATCAAAAGCCCACACTTACCCGACTGTTGACAACTTTCATAGTTTTATTCCGCTCACATACAAAAAAGAATTATTTATTACGCTTCTAAACAGGTATTTTAGAATAAGTCCTTGTTATGAAAACTTTCATATGGAAATTGAAAAGTTTAAAAAGATCTTTAGTCTCAATGGTTATCGCAGTCAAACTTGGGACAAATGAGTTGGTTCCTTTCTTGACAAAATTTTGGATCCTAAATTTATTTATCTCAATGTCCCCAAGAAAGTTATTTATTTTTGCATTCCATTTACTGGTCTGCATAGCCTTCAGATCCGCACTCAAATTCACAATTATTTTTCATCTGCATTTCCACACACCGACTTCCGTTTCGACTTTCGCCCTACCTAGAGCCTTTCCCACTTCTTTCCCTTAAAGATAGACTTCCTAAGGATTTGAGATCTCATTTGGTTTATTCATTTACGTGTCAATGCTCCAACGCATTGTATGTGGGCCAAACAGCCCGTCATTTACATACACGAGTCTCAGCCCACTTGCGAGTCTTTCCTTTGACGGGGAAAATATGCTTGAATCCTTGTTCTTCCAACATCTTCGGTCACCTATCTGATACCGGTCGCTCCGATTCAGTAAATGACTTCCGTATCCTATCTTCTTGTACCTTCCGAACTTTTAATTTGAGAACGCCTTCTTATTCGCAAACTAAGTGCCTCTCTTAATGCTAATCTCAGCTCTGTTCCTCTATCGTTATTCTAATTCTGTTTCGCACTTTAACCGCTCACATCACTCCTATATCAGTCATTTTGTTGTCTACTATCGCATGTAATTTAATCCTTCTTACCTCCTATGTATTCAGTGTTAAAATTGTCCTAGTCACTCTGATGATGTTGCAGGTTGCAACGAAACGTTAGTTTATGGTGTAGATAAATTCTTTAGATTATGTCATTGCTGTGTTTCGCGTTTCATACTGCATGGGCACTTATTTTCAAATTACGCTTGAGATTCCTACTTGGTTCTTCCACTGCAACAACCAGATACCGTTCCCTTTAGTTAGATTCCCGCAGATAGTCCACGTGTTTCAAAGTCATAAAGAGAACTTTGTATTAAAATAATTCAGGTACATATCAATTTGGATAATCCCCGTTCCGTGGTTCTTGAAGAACGAAGCAGTTGAATATATCATTTTATACAATAATTAACTTGTCATCGGCGTGGTTTTTAAAAAGCGTAACTCAAGGAGAATGTCATCATTGGGAATAGCATGATGACTGATTATCTTCTGCTGTAGTTTTTAAGAACGAAGCAATGACATGTGATAGATACCACAAGGAAGTAAAGATACGTCGAGAAAAGCCAACTTTACACTATAATTACCATTTTCGAATGCAATGGCTCGAACATCTTGTTAATTTCAAAAAGTTACATACGACACAAAAACATAAACTATATATCAAACAAAAGCTTAAAAAATTTCTTACAACATACGTACGTATTTTAGCAATTCATATTTCTGAAGTTACAAGCCATATTCTTTCCTGAACAAACGTAGCGGGAGCACGTACTGTAGTGGACTTACCAAAGCATCGCTTTCACGCTGATTATTTTTTATCTTGGGACACGTCTATATCAACGTATGTATAGCCAGTAAATAAACCTCAACTGAAACCTTACCTGATGGGGTAGGGCCAATCAAAGTTGTCTCAAATAATTCAGCTTCCTTTTCACCTAAAATCGACATGAACATTGGCAAAAGCCTTATCTTCGAGAAAATAACAACAGCAGCTCCGCAAGCTGCCTTTTTAATGTCAATTATTATGCCATTAATCATTAGTGTTACCTTACCATCTGTTTACAGTTCTTTACCAATATGCAGTTCGACTGGTTATCTGGATAGGTTTAAATTTTGAGGTGTTGGAAAGGATGTCTTTCATCTTGGTACCGTATATATGCCTGTCTACTAAAACGATTCCATTTCCTTAATTCTTTTGTTGACGCGTCAAGACTACCAGAACTTAAAGAACCTAAAAGAACACCCGAATATCCTAACCATAAAACAGGATAAAGGAAATGGAATCGTTTTAGTAGACAGGCATATGTACGATAGAAAGATGAAAGACATCCTTTCCGACACGTCAGAATGTAAACCGATCCAGTCAGACATGTTGAAGACCACTCTAACTCGTGAAAATCGACTGGTTATTTTGAAGAGCTTTGAGCTTTGATGGGCGCTGTTAATGTGCCAAGTTTCCAAACAACGTCTTTGGTGGTATCTGCAATTTGTGATAATTTTAGCGTTATCCCAGTTAATCGCATGATTAGTTTGGCACGCGTGCTCCGACAAGGCAGAATTATCCCTTTTAGAACGGAATACTGCCTTTTGGTGCTCTTTAAAGCGTGTTCCAAGGCAGAAATATCCCTTTTAGAAAGGAATACTGCCTTTTGGTGCTCTTTAAAGCGTATTCCAAAGCAGTATTCCTTTCTAAAAGGGATATTTCTGCCTTGTCGGAGCAGGCATGCCAAACTAATCATGCGATTAATTGGGATAACGCTAAAATTATCACAACAAATCGCCGGTACTACCAAAGACGTTGTTTAAAAACGTGGCACATTAACAGCGCCCACGCTCCTTTGAACCGTGACGACGGCGGGCTCCTGCCGGATGACTATGTGCATCTCATCAATAGACGAGATCATCCCTCAGAGTTGAGCATAAAAGGAACTCGTTACGACGCTTAGATCACCCCTGATGAAGACACTAGACCGGAGTGTCGAAACGTTGGGTTGTGAACTGTAATTTCTTTAAGTTACGTTCATAAAATTTACAAACCAGAGCAGCATTTTGGTATGTCGGATCTTTCACCTGGTTGCCGTGAACTTGTATCTTAACACAGTACATGTATTATCAGATCTAGAACACTGGGCTACTGGCTATTTTTTAAATCTGATGAAACACTACTGCTCTTGTTATAAATGTTACAATAAAGTCAAGACGGATCACACGAACATCACGTACTTGATAACCCTTCATATCTGTTTCCATGATTTTGGTATGAGAAAAATTATTCCATTCAATCCAACAAGAAAGAGATTTTTAATATGCTGCAGTAAGTACACAGCAATAAATTGTACAACAATAAATTGTACAGAAAAATGGTATGTTGTACTGTAGATTGGCCTTAAATCTATTTCTTGGCAAAAAAGCTTTGTCTTTTAAACTGAAACTATCCATTTCTTCAATTTTTTAACCAGATCGAAGAAAGCGCTTGTTCAGTTAATCTTAAGCAAGAACACATGTCTTGCCCGGACTCGGAGATTCACAACCACATCAATTCTTGTGAACAATTTCAGCACATCAAATTACTCTTTCAAATTTCGCTCGACGAACAAAACCCGGATTAAACCTTACAAATCAGTTCATGCGACTTTATATTTAATAACTGTGTAATTATTGACAAAGTCGATCACTGGTCGACATTGCTTTATAAGGAAGCGCTCGCCATCGGCCGATGAAACCGCAGCTCAACCATGGAACGAAAGCATCCCGAGAACTCATTTTCTATTAATAGATCGTAGGCCATTGTTTTTGTATAATTAACCCCCCACCTGTAACCCAGCAGCATTCCTGATGATGACTAAGGCCTAGTCGAAACGGAGAATAAATTAACCACGTTACCGATTCTCGGAGTTACCGTTGTTGTGCTATACAGTTATTTTGTAGTTTTTTTAGGATGTTATTATCGAAAAACAAACTCGTTAACGATAGTCAAAAATTTTAGTGTATGTCTATTTTTGCTATTTTGGAAATAAACTGTATGTCTTAAAGTATTGAAGCTTGTACTTTACTGCTTTGGAAAGTATTTCCTTGTTTTTGCCTTCTGTTCACTAGCTGGCTGTAGATTGGCATTTGTAGATAATTTTTCGGCATTTTGGACGCCCCGGGAAGTTTTTGTGATTTGTCTTCCACTCTGAATAAATTTGACAGTACGACGTCATTATTTGTATTTTGTACGAGGTTTGAGATTGGGCACAAGCTGTAAACCCGCAAAGAATTCTTGACCTGGAGTAGTAAGATGGCGACCACGCGCTTCAAAATTTTGACTGTTGGCCATAGCGAGTGTCCAATCCAGTTAGATCGGTGGTTCCAATATTGCGATTGTTACTTACACATTGATTGTTACACTCTTGATCTTGAATGACAGCATTTTATCGATTTACGTAAGCGCAGTAGATACTAAAAGTCAAACGTTTTCAGCGTCGTTAAAAAGAGTTTATCTTCATCATTAAGGACAAAGTATCCGTTCTGTAATGTGTTTAGAGCGCCATGTGTTTAGAGTGTCATATGCCCTTTAACGGTCTTCCGACCGGAAGACCGTTAAAGGGCATATGACTTGAAAAAATGAGTTCAAAAGAAACCAACTCGAATGAAAGAACTTTTGAAGATATGAAGGTTGGCCTTGATGGCTCTCCGTTATCTCACTTCGTTCTTGAAATGTTAAGATTTGTTTAATAGATAAATACGTCACATTGCATGACTTACTGAGAAAACACGTATATTTATGACATTATTCATTCAGTGTCTTGACACTTTCCTGTTTAGTGCCATGGGATCCACATGTTCTCACAAATAGTACCGAGTAATTACTATACTGATAATTCCAAAGATATACTTGACTTTCCAACAAGTCATTATGAAGTATGACGTAGAAAGTTGAGTCATTTACATATCGAAACAAATCGTAATATCTCAATGATGAAGTGAGGTAAGAAAGAGCACTAAGGCTAATCTTCATAATTTCAAAAGTTCTTTCAGCTAAATGATTTCTTCTGAACTGAATTTTTCAAGTCATAGGCCGTTAAACTTCTGGTCGAATTCTAGGGCATGGTATAATGGCTAAGCTCCAATGACCGCTAAGCCAATTAAAACTCTGCAAATGCATTATGAAATACTCCAGTTTTTGATAATTTCTTATACTTACAAAAAAAAAACTGATTGATAATAGATTATAGATTGAAATATAAAGATCCACTGAAGTTAAAAAACATGAGCAGCTGACAACTTCAAGAAGTATAAAAGAAAACATACTAATAAAAATGTCACCTTCAAAACTCAAGATAAGATGACGAAACATGACGAAAGTATTCTTGAACTATTAAAACCATTAAATGCTTTTGTCTTGTTATTAACTCATATATCTTGAGTTTTACTTTGTTCTTGATAAAGTAAAATTTCCCTTTCTTTTTGTTTCTGCATCCGCCCGGCATGGCTTGTGCTCACGGCTCCTTGTCAGTGATTTTCACCAGGTCATCGTATTCTTTTTATGCTCTCGCTCGAGTTTTTCTTTCTGCTTCCGTCGGTAGGGTAAAGTAGCCTTACTTTAAAACAGGGATGTGCTTCTCTTATTTTCTCGCTAAATCCTGCAAATCCAGCGGTCTGGATACTTGGAAGATGCTTGGCAACATGGTGCTAAGGGTGTGAAACATATCGGCGGAAATATCCTTCATGGAAAGAATAAAACAAATATTTGAGCTAAATTACGATAAGTGGATAAAACGGTTGATTTCCGCTGTTATAAGAAGCTACTGCAGTGTAGAGGTTGGTCGCAAAAGTCTCCGGGACTTTCAGAAAACCCAACAAAAGCCATTAGAACGTAATGTAACGTCAGGAAAACGTAATTTAGAAAGATGTTAATGACGTTTCTAGGATAATTCCTTTCTTTCAATGTGAGGCTGACTAAAGCTTAGTTACCATATAATTGCTCACGATTTCTTATGATCGTTGGGTTGCTGAAATCCTTCTACCGAACGATCGCTGAGATTTGCTTCCATATGACTGCTCGCGTCACAGCTCTTGAACGCCCTCTCACAGATTACTCAGCGAAGACGGTTAGAAAATACGAGCCTTCAATCAAAATGGTCTTTATTGTGATAGCATCCCACCAGTTATAATTTGAAAACTCTACTGACATTTGAACAATAACTCTGCCGAAGTCTGACTTAAGGCTCCTTTGCTTCTTCAGTCATCTTCCATATGCCAACATTACGTTTTTAAATTATGCTTTTACCATCGACTGCGTTAAGTTCGATTTTCGCCAAGTACTACTAATTCTCAAGCATTCAATTTCTTGTATTTGACTTGAAGTTGTTGCGATATTTGTTGCATAAGCATTAATACATGTGAGTTATTCCTTAAGTTATTCTATAGTATATCTAACATCGCTACGTTCAAAGCCGGTGTTTGTATAAAACTGTGTCCGTATATTGTCACACATAAAACTGCGTTTCTGTTTACTTTGTCTATTTAATTTAGCTTAATTTAAGCAAATATTATAAAGATATAAAAGTCGCGGGTCAAATTTTCATCCTTCGACTACGGTTCCCACGTGTTAGCTTTTATCTTGTCTAGGCTAGTAACTGAGCCAGTACAAAAATATAACCTCCTTGTACTCAGGCTGGAAAAGTTTTGAACGTGGCTTATAAAACTACCGTACATGACCCAGCGTTTCGACTCTGTCCAGTATCTTCCTCTGGGTGATTGATCTGAGCATGAGGTACCTATTTATAATCCTTGGAGAACCACTGACGACGTGGTCTATTAATAAGATGCAAACAGTCATCCGGTAATAAACTAGTCACTGCGATTCAATGGAGTAGGGCCGCTCTTGATGTGCCACGCCTCCAGACAACGTCTTTAATGGCAACGTGAATAGGTGGTAATAATGAGTGAAACAAGTAAAAATTCTTTTGAACCATCTACATCCTGTAGAATCATTGATTTAATTTAAAGAAGAAGGCGAAACGAATAACTGTCTGCCTTTCTTGGATTGTGCTGTTAAAATAACACACCACAAAAATCTGGAAACTGGAGTATATAGAAAACCAACTCACACTGACAAGTACCTCCCCTTAGACTCTTGTCATCCTATATGCCCCCTAGGAAGTCTGTCTCGAGATCTTTGTTTTGGAGAGCGGAAAGTATACCAACTAGTTTTGATGCTAAGGAAAGTAAATGAGTGAGAACATGTATTTACTATATTATTAAAATAACATTATTATTCGATACTTTGAAGGCTAATAGCTATTCTAACGATTTCTTAAAAACTGCTTAAATCCAGTTAGACCACCACTCACAAACGCTTAGAAGTAAAAATGTAATGATGGGTTTTGCGATTGTTATAATAACAATAACAACAACAACAATAAAAAAAAAAAAAACAATAACAGTGAAGTTATTGACACATTCAGTAGCATTGCTGAATCACAATGTGTTTATAGGAGTATTAATACAAATATTATTTTTAAAAGTTAAGAAGACACGTTTTGAATCTTTCTGAGCTCGTTGTTGACGCTGGGTTTTCTCTTTGTCGAATAAAATAGTCTGGCGTTAGCCAGAGCAAAATACTAAAGTCTTCACCAGTCAGTGGTGACTGAATCTGGCACCAAGGAGTTAAAGTTAGTTAAAGTTAATATACAATTCGATAGAACACTTAAAAGTTACATTCTTCACTATCATACTAGTGACTAATTTACAACGTTTTTTAAAAATAATTTACAACTAAAGTCTGACAATGTATCAAAGATCAAATCCAATTCTAACAGATTAACCCGGACTAGTTAAATTTGCAGTTGTATTTGTCAATAGCGTATACTACTAAATTACGTTTAAAACGTTATGTTCTACTAAAAAAAAAAAAATTATAAATTTTCCGATCAGATTCTCTCGTTTCCCTCTGGTTTATTTCGGAAAGTTTCTTCGGAAGTAAACTATGCAGTTTATGTGTTGTTTTTTGCATATTGTTAATTAGGGCAACACATAGGTCGTCTCTACGCATTTCGAAAGTTTTTGACCTACTCCCAGTTAATGCCTGGCGGTAATTATACCATGGATAGATTATTTTGAAAGGTTGTTTTTGAATCCTTTCTATGTCTTTACTCTTTTCTTGCGTTAATTTCCCATGCCAAACCTGTGTCCCGTATTCAAGCGTTGAACGTACAACAGAACAATAGAATGAGAACATATGATCTCTACGAACGCTGTATTTTTTTAAAATCCTCAATAAATAAAGTCGTTTAGTGGCTTTCTTTGTGATATATTCCGCATTGGCACTCCACTTTAGATGATTATCTAGCGAGATTCCTAGCAGCTTGTGTGATTTCACTCTTGAGATGGAAAGTTCACGGAGGTACAACCGTCTTATATTATCCGAAACCTATTAACATTTCTTTGCATTTTCCCCATTTAATTTCATTCGTTCGTCTTGAGCACATTTCGTGATATTGTCGATACTTCCTTTAGTAATTCCAATTGACTGGCCATTTACATAAATATATGTATGAACTGTTTCGGATGAGGTGGTGTCTTCAACGAGCATTACTGTTTTATCCTGCTCGAATCACATCACATGCATTTGTCCTTTGAGAAGTAACCTGTGGCAGTTGATTTATCTTAATTACAAAAGATAATGGATCCAGTTTACTTCCTTGAAGGACCCCACCTTTGAGTTTGTTAATTTCTGACCGTTCTTTTCGAAATGTGACTATTTTTATTCTACCTTAATGTTAGGATCTAAGCCAACCAATTAATGTTGGTGGGACGCCAGTACGAATAAAAGAATCTAAAAGCTTGTTATGATCGATATGATCAAAAGCTTTCCAAAAATCAAGAAAAGTAATATGAGCAACTTTCCCAGGTCTAACGTCACATGCCATTTATGCAGTAGGTAGATAAGTGCAAGGACAGATGATAATCCGGGAATACCAGCAAACTGAGACCCAGTAATCTTATAATGCACGTCCTCCCAAATCCATTTCAGATAACTCTCAACTCCTCCATTGAAGAACAAGGTTGGACTTTTGGAATCCCACCTACATTACCAATTTCCTAAATTTCAGGGAATGTTTTGCATCAAAATAATTTAATAAAAATGTCAGTTAATGGACAAGCAAAATACTAAGCAAACCATTTCATCAGTCTCATGTTTGGATCATAAGGACCTGAAGCCTTATTTACATTAAGATGGCTTAGCTTCTTAGCGATGCTATCGACGGAAATTTGTAATAATGAATCACCAGTTTCAATCGCTTGCCACTGACTTCAAACTTCAGAGTAATCTTTGGTCAAACAGGTAAATCATGATAGTAGCAATTGATGATCCAGGCGGAAATCGAACTTGAGTTATAAAATATGATGGCTCAGACAATACAATTAAATAGAGGCATAACAAAGACAAATATTATGAAAATATTTAATGAACTGAAGTTTCATCGCTAACCTGCAACATCTTCAGAGTGAGATAAAATTACAAAAATATAATAATCATAAAAAATTATAATAATATTTAAGCCGAGACTTTGTAATTTTATCTCACTCTGAAGATGTTGCGGGTTTAGCGACGAAACGTCAGTTCATTAAATATTTTCATAATATATGTCTTTGTTATGCCTAAATTTAAATATATTGTCTGGGCCATCATATTTTTAACTCGAGGTTAATCATGAGTTCAGTCATATGTTTAGAATTTAAAGGGTATCATTAAAATCGTTCACTGTCAAAATGTCTTGTTGCTTCTTTGCGATAATTTTCTTGATGTTTTCCCGCAACTTCTTCACATCCGAACTAGGTGTTGATTTTATCTTTACATCATAACATTGTTCGGTATATTCAAGTAATTACGAAACATAATAAAAGAATCTTATGTAGTTTCAATGTAAAGATTGACCAAAACCATTTTTGACGATGGGACATATTTTTGCAAAACCTGAGGATTATATTGCGAAGGATCAGAGAAAAGATGTGATCTATTCCATTCGGTGTAACGACTGTGATCAGGAGTACATCGGCCACCCTAAACGTCAGTTTGGAACAAACTTAAACACGAAAAAAGTGCATGAAAGAAAGGAACCCCGCTTCAGCATTCATTTTAGTGTATCAGAGCAAATTTGTTAATAGCAAACATAAAACTCGTAATTTGACGTTGATTCAATGATTTACATTTTTCAGGTATCTTCCAAAGGTGGATCTAGAGGCTAAAAAACTTTGTAAAAAGTACTCATTGAATGAAAAGAAGTAAATTACCCATACAAGCTATGAATAGTTCCAACTCGTAGATAAAAATTTACTATAGTTTATTATTTTTCTTAGCAGGAAATACAAATAAATTCGACCATTCGGAAATTAGGAAATAGGAATGTATTCGACCGCATCTAACACCAACCAATACGATTGTTGCTGTATTTTAATATCAAATGGCAGAACTACTCAGCCTCTACATATGCACTCGTTTCGTGTTTAAAAAAACACCAAAAGACAGTTTTCTTCTCAAAAAACAGAAAATTCTGCTTTGTTGGAGCACGCGTGTCAAGCCACCACACCAATGCGCGGGAAAATTCCAAAATTATTACCACCGATCCACCTTGCCATCATTGACGTTCACTCATCAGGTTTCACTTCATCATCACGTTTCACTCCGACAAAAAGCCTTCGCTCGAAACGTCAGTTCAACCATTCTTAAGTTCCGCCAGTTTCCCAAACCTTTTGATTATCTACAAGCCGTTCAATACTGCCGATGCAGCACTCTACTTTTATAACATCATTGACGTTGTCCGGAGGCGTAGCATATTATCAATAGCACTCCCACTGGATTGAATCGAGATGATGGGTTTTTATTACAGGATACCTATTTGCATCTCTTAGCGACGTGCTATTAAGTGTTTTAAGTATTTTTTCGGACCTTTACTGTTCTTAGTGTACATCAATGATATGCCGGGTCTGATGATACAAACCTGACATTAAATGGTAGAACTACTGAAGAATTAGAATTAAGACTGAACACAAACCATGAAAAATTTAACCAGTGGCTACTAAGTAATAAATTAACACTTAGCGAAGATAAAACGGAGTATATGACCATCGGTTCTAGGGAAAGGATAAGCAACATTATTAACAGTCCTCAAGTAATGTTAGGAGGTAAGGAGATAAAACGAGTAAAAAACAGTCAAACTTTGGAGATTGTCGTTGATAAACAACTACCTTGGAAAAACCACTACAATAACATATGCACAAACGTACCCAAAGGTCCAGGCGTGTTTCGAAGGATCAAACCATTTGCCCCTCAATTTGTATTAAACAAAACTTATAAAGCCCTTATTCTTCTATATTTCGATTATTGCAGTTTAGTTTGGGATAATGGCTGTACTTATCTCCTGGATAAATTCCAAGTAAAGCAAAACAGGGTTGCAAGGATCTTAACTAATAGATGACATGTAACTCGGTCAGGCCAACTGCTCGAGGAATTCAGTTGGAATACACTTAGAGAAAGATGGAATAATCACAGCGCTATATTTCTTTATGAAGATAATAATAATAATAATAATAATAATAATAATAATAATAATAATAATAATAACTTTATTTAAAACAGACGGCCTACA
>JBAHVQ010205430.1:0-12669 GCA_036872915.1 Nanipora kamurai
CAACCGTCATCATTCACGTCTCTGAGGATGGTTTCCGTACAGGAAACCGAAACGTCAGACAAAAACATGAATTTTTTTGAACCAAAATCCGGATGAACACGTAATCATTAAGGTTGAACTATATCTAGCTTATTGTGTAATTTACTTCTTCTTTACTGAATCAATACTTTTCTAAAAGTTCTTTAGCCACTAAATTGATACTTGGCGATTAACTGAAGAATGTAAAGCTTTGGTTTATCGTTGTATTTCGAATCATGTCAACTGTTAACAAACTCACTATGCGACGTTACTCTAGAGTTTATTTTGAAAGGGGTGTTCTCTCTTTTATGCGCTCGCTCCTTTTTTAAGACCAATACGCAATCAAAAGTTCGAGAGTTTTAATGGATAGTATTAAGTTTATTTTTTGACCAGATTAGACTTATGGTGTACCAAATTAATCTCCATTGCAAGAAGAATATGTTGGTAATTATATGATGACATTAAACTGTTTCGTGACAACAAGAAATATGCCTGAGGAGTGCTCACAAGTTATGTACACATAAAAAAAAACATATAAACGAGTAAGCTAAACAAACAATACAAACAAAAAAAAAACGAAACAACCAAAACAAACAAACAAAACATACAAACAAAAATACCAAACGAACAAAACTTTCACACAAAACAAACAAAACAAAACAAATAAACAAAATAAAACAAACACACAAAGAAACACACACAGTAAAGAAGGAGAACAAAAAAAACAAAAGATAATTAGACTAACATAACGACAAAATTATCAATATACGCTTGTTGAATTACACTTACTAGCCACAGCTGCAGCAATGTTTCTGTCGTACAAGGCTCGATTTCCATCTGCAGTAGCATCATTAGCATATGGTTTTAAATCATCTGCCTGGCCTGCGTTCCCATTAGTCATCGCCGTCATCGCAGCGGTTTCTAGTTGTCGCAATCTGAGGTATCTCTCCTTCAAGACCGCTTTCACGTTCTTTTTTGTAACATGTTGGATACCCAAGTTAGGAAAGCTTCAATAAAACAACAATTGTTTCACCTAAGAGTGACAGTTTTCTTGACACTTTCTCGTTGTGGTACCGCATGCTTAAACTTTGAAGGGACGTAATTCAAACCTATAGCCCTCACCTTGCTGTCATCGCTTGTTCTGCGCTCACTTCAATGACACACGCTCCATCATGGACGTTTTTGCCAACCAAGCTGTGGGCATGCGGTTTAGGTGGGTCTGAGGCAGTCACCAGAGTAACTTCAATCCTTGCACGTCCAACATAGTTATTTATCTAAGAGAAATGTAGATTCAAAATATGTGGGCAAAACAAACGTGCCGGATACAAAATCAAATATAAAGCCAAAAGGGTTACGAAACTGCAAAAAATTTCAAATACTAAAACTTAAAAATGAAATGTCAGTTTTTTTCTATTTAAAAGTTCCGGCAGTTTCCTAATCCTCTTGGCTTTGTCCACGAACACTTCCCACATAGCACTCTACTTCTATAACAAAATCAAGTACATCGTGACTTTTCATAGAAATAGCTCAGAACCTCACTACATCCAGATTAGCCACTTATCAATCTGTTAAATTCTTATTCTACTTAAGCGTTGACTAATCGGGAAATCGCGTATATCCTTGACATTACTCAATCAAGTCTTCTGAAAATTCGATATCAAAAGTAGAGTGCTGCGTTGGCATTTTGGAACGACGTGTAGAAAACTAATAGGGTTGGGAAAAGTGACGTTTCACTCCGATGAAGGACCTTCGCTCGAAACGTTAGTTATTTTACTTCTAAGTTTCAACACTTCCCTAATCCTTTTGGTTTTCTACACTTGAACTTTGGTGGTCAAGTGCTGTGGGATACATACATGCTCGTGAGCATTTGTCAAGGCTTTAAAGGAAAAAATCTCCTCATTTTGACCTTTGTAACATGTTAGCGAAAACTCTGTTAACGTTTTCTCGAAGCAACAAATCAATCAGGATGAAATGATGCCAAAGATGGGTAAAATCGTGTTTACGTAGTTATTTCGCGTTTGCCGTAAACGTGTATCTTAACCCGTTTTGTGTTCAAGTATTTTTAACCACAAAAGTCCAGAATTCCTTAAGCTACGTTTACACAGTGGGATAACACACTCCGATTTATATACTCCGATTTCTGGTTTAGGTGCATGGTAATTAACAAAATGCAGGCTAACTGGAGCCCACGGAGCGTTCTGTTGACTGCCTCTCAACGTAACATGCACCTGGGCTAGAAATCACCCCGATTAATCGCAGTGTGTAAACCTACCTTTAGGCTTATTTACAGTCCCGGCCATAACTACTTCGAACGCATGCGTAATACATACGTTTTCGGTAAAATGCACTAATGCTACACAATAACCACTCCCTCTCTTCCTATCAATGTTGATGGTTAGAGAAGAAATATCCCCATCAACATTGATTGGGGGGACGGGGGCAGAATGTTGGTTTAGGAAACGATAAGCTTATATCGACAAAATGTACCTTGATTGTACATGGCACGATTGTTGCATGCGGTTGCTCTTGAATTGGCAAAATTCCCTCACAAGAGTCTGATAATAAAATGGTTAAATTGAATATAGGTTTTCATAAGATTAACCAGCAGATTATTCTCAAACAAATCACAACGTTTTTTAGTTTATTAGATTTTTTTGAGAATATAGGTTTGTTGATACACCACAATATTTAGCTCAATCGTGCTGAGCCTTCGATGTGTTGACTCAAGCCGTCTTCAATTGCTCTGAAGTCGAAAGGTCAGCATGATTGAGCTAAATATTGTGGTGTTTCTACAAATTTATATTCACTTTATCTACTGTATCACCATGCAAACGTTCAACGAATAAAAAGGTTCCTGATCTCCGTTCAAGAGTGGTAACCGGCAAAATTACTTTTGCTTGTAGAGTTTCTTCTGGCACTTGTCACCTTGCGTTCTGCTTTTTAAAGTCATGGCGGTCATTTAATTTTTAAGTTTAACGTGTGAACTCCCTTTTCTTATTACGTGGCAAGCAAGAAGAATATTACAATCGTCTGCTCTTTTGTCCTTCGGCGCATAAAGGCGAATCTTAAACGCTCCCCTTTCGGCGTATCGCAGCAAAAATTGCAGTATAAAAATCACCAAAGCAATGGCGATATCACAGTGAAATTGTCAATACTAGTTCAACAGATAACTTCAAATCACAGAAAAGTTGGCGATAAAAATTGCTGACGAATCGCTCTCTAAATTTCAGCAAAAATCGAAAAAATGAAAAGGATCTGATTAGATTACTACAAATAAAATCATGGTAATTCCGAATATAGTTTACATATTCGTATTAGAACTAGTAATATGTTTACCGCATATTTTCGACTACAAATTAGCGATCTTCAAAGTAAAGGTGTAGTCGAAAATTTACAACAAACATATCGCTAGTTCTAATAAGAATATGCGAACTACATTTGAAAATACTATAATTTCATTTATTTTGAAGAAAGCAGTTGGTAAAAAGACTACTACAAGTTCATATAAAAATGCTGCTTACCTGAACTGACGGATATGTTTTCTTTCCTTTTTGTGAACGCTCTCCGGGTAGACCTCCATGCGATGGTCCTTCGCACGAATATCTGAATCGGAACCCTCTCTACATGTGAAATATTAAACCCAACGAATCATTTTGGGCATTAAATCATAATTTCTCAACTCATTAACCCTTCGTGAGCTACGTGGCTAATCGAAGCCAAGAATCTCGTCAAGTGGATGTCATTAGGTATGGTAGGAAATAATCAGCTTATCATGAACTGAGGAAGCCAAAAAGAAAAAAAAATGAGATCATAATAAAAAGATGGTCCAATACCCTGATCAAAACGGCACATGATAGTCGAGGATAGTTGAAACTTTAGCTGCCATTTGACCACCAACCGTCACCGACTATCATCCGCTTTGAACTTGTTCAAACTTTCCATAATAGTTGATGATAGTTTTTCCCGTTTGACCACATGCTGATGATAGTTGTGCACCTATCATCGGTAACCGGCCATTTCGCCAACTGTCAGTTCGCAAATGTGTCGGGTCGATTCGCGAAAATTTCTGTCACCCCAAAATAAGATTTGTTTTGATCGAAAGCACGCCTAAAATTATGAAGAATGCTGTTGACCGTTTAGTGATACCGGTTTTTGCTTTTGAATTATTGAAGTTTTTGTAATATGCAAGTATGGTACGTGATGACATCAACCAAGTCAAGCAGAACTGTGACATATCACAATGCCGTGGATTTCCTAAAAATTATTCATCGTAATCTTTCAAAACTTTGCATATATATATATACAGACCACCAAACTGAGGAAGGTGGTTCAAGACATACAGTCACCGTAGGAACGGGTTAATTTCCAGACCTCTAACTTTCAGTTGTAAAAATCTTAGTTTTCTACCATAGCAGGTTTTACTTTAAGTTCAAATTACATTTTCAAATTAATTAGGTTGGTGGAAACCTTCTTCACTGGTACCAACACCAAAAAGGTTCACACTTTATCGAAAACAAATGATTTTGTTTTATAAATTAACTCCTTCCTGGCCGTATAGGTCCTCAGTGACCTATGGAGACTTAATTATTTGACTCAGGCAAACGCCAGACGATTTTACTCGTCAAGGGGAAAATCCTCGGCCAGGAAAGGGTTAAGAGATCTAGAAACTAATGTGCTGCTATGGCAACTAAATAACTTAAACTATCTTCTTCAGTTTGGTGGTCTGTATATACACGCAAAGTTTTGAGAGATTACTATGGATACTTTCTTATGATATCCACGACATGATAACCTGGACAATTCTACTTGACTTGGTTGACGTCACCACGTACCTTATTTACGTATTATAAAAACTTCAATAACTCAAGAACAAAAATCGATATCACTAAACAATCCAAGGCATTTTTTTATTACTTTAGGTTTGCTTTCAACCAAAGTGAATCTTATTTTGGGGTGATAGGCACCTTAAAGTACATATGAAGTAAAAATTAAGTTTTTCTTTTATGAAAGAACTCTTGAAATTATAATGCAACATCTTTTACACTTTTTACATATCTCGCTTCGTTCTTGAGATATTAAGATTTGTGGCATATGCAAATAATACCTTGCAAACGTCACGATGCATTATTAGTTGTCGTAAAATTTGCAATATTGTTGAAGCTATTGAACAATATCACATGCAACTTGGAATGTTGGTGTAATTGTCTCATTACACTAAACAGACGGAGTTTCTAGAGATGAAATAAAACAATTTCAAAGATAAGCACGATTTTTTATAACTCATTATACACTATGACGTATGCAAGGCGCAATTTACATATCAAACAAATCTTTATATCTGAAGAAGGAAGTGAGATACGCAAAAAGTGTAAAAGATGTTGCGTTATAGTTTCAAGAGTTCTTTCATATAAGAAAAAGTTAATTTTCACTTCATATACACTTTAATGATAACATAGCATGTTTAATGAACCACTTCGCCTTACCAGTTTGAATCATAAAAATGAAAAAAAATGTCAGAATGTCGTTTAAGTCACATATCCAATGTAAGTTATACAAACAGGATGGTTTTTACTTTAGACCAATGATTATTGAATCTTTATCATCCTGGTTAATACTAATCTTCAGACGACTTTTAATGAATGCAACTATTCCGCACAGGCAAACAAGGCTAATTATCTCTAATTGTGACGTACATGGCACCTGAGCCTAAAACGCTAAGTAGATGAAAATTTGGTCTGTCAGAGTTCGTTGTCTGATATAATTCACGGAAAAAAATCGCCAATAATGATTACTTATTAACCGAGTGTGAGGTCTTTCGGAATTTCTTTTCGGAATTTCCGCACAGACCTCGCTCTTCCGTCGCTCGGTCTGTACGAAATCCTCAGGCAAATACTTTCCCGTATAGACCGAACAAACCATGTTAATAAGGAAGTTATTATATGGCCGGAAAATGTATAAAAACGTTGAAATCGTTTAAATTTCGCGCCTCAAACTGCTACCGGTCTGTACCAAAAACTTATTGCGCAGCTAGGCAGCCAATCAGCGTGCGTCATTTTGGGTACAGACCGGAAAACAAACGTTGCCATATAATAATCGGCATTATTCAATTGCCGATTATTTAAACACATGAGACTATCTGACGATAGTATTTTCTTGTCGCCGCAAAATAATACATGTAAAGACGATTTCTTACATGTCGCCACAAAATGTTACTCCTGTAGAAATGAGGAATAGGAATTAGTCAACTAGCTCGACTTGCCAAACCAAATGGGCAAACTTGTCGACTGAAACCACGTTGGCGAATCGGCAAACTGGTCACAGTTGGCGAAACGACGTAATTCATAAAATGTCACAAAAATATTTAAGAAATATTGTTTTCAAGTGTATCCCCCGGCAAAACTTCAAGAAAAAAAAATCCTTCTAATTTATGAGTCATTGGCGTATACATCATTTAAGAATCTGACTACAGTCCTTTACCTGTTTTGGTTGTTCCAGTATTTCTAAGTATGGTACTAAATAATGTACACAAAAGGATTTTTACACATAATTTTATAGGGATTTAAACAGCTTTATCAGCTGATGTGGTAATCCAATATAAATAAATACATTTGTTAAAAAATCTCATCATACAGTATAACTTACAATAATTATAAAAAGTAATACCAGTTGCATAAAGGAAATTCATATAGCACATAACCTTGCTACTGTATGTAGCATTATTGCCAGTGTTGTGAGCTGTTAAGAATGTTACATGTCACCCATAACTCATTAGAGTCCAAGTAAATTTTCTTCTAATAAATTACACAAATTTGGAATAACGCATTATGGTTGAAAGTACACAGACTCACAAACTACTAACTACAGTAATTTTCTGGGAATTTGAACTTTCATTGTTGGAAACTTACAAACTAACCCTCTCACACACGGCAAGAATGACTTGGCTAACTAAGGACTATCTTGTAATGGATTAACAAATTTTTCTGTTTTCACCTGATTGGCAAATCTACTCACCATCCAACAATGCTCTTTCATGTCATATGTTTTATGTGTTATTGAAATGAACTTTGTGTTGATTTTTTTTTGTTCCACACAACAAAATTTTCAATCATGTAATTTTGTAGAAGTCCATAATTACATTTATGGTCAAGTTAGGAGAGTAATTAAATACTTAGGGAAAAAAAGTAATTGTAATTAATTTCACTGATTATTTAACATAGTTTGTGTAAATTTTGACATATCCAGTAAAATCTTATCATACAGTTTATTCCAGCGTAAGTGGACATGTCACATGGAAGGTGGGAGAGGATGCCTATGTGTATCAGGGGTGGATCTAGACTAGCTTGACCAGCGTCTGGGAGCCCATGGATGCCCTTCATAGATTTCCACAGTCAGCAAAAAGTGGTTGAAAGAGACAAAAGTTTAGGCATAAATGGCTGCTCACCTTTTAGTGGTTAGTTTATTCTAAATACCTAGATGGAGCGTTTTGTCTGCCATGTCTTTCTTTCGGAATGGAGTGCGGAAAAAATTCAGATTAACTCAACAAGCTCATCAAATCGCCTCTAACAACATGGACGGCTGCGAGCAGGAAGTTCCGTGCTCATTCACAGGGCAAGTGTGAAATTCGTAACTATTCTGTCATGGCTAAGGCAAATTTCATGAGCAATATGATTGCCAAACAGTGGCAATCAACCAGCAACTGGATCAGGTTAATACAGGCATAGATAAATAAAAATCACGCAATTATGAAGTCTCTGTTTCACACAGTTATTGCTCTCAGAGATATGATTAGCCAAACATGTAAATATGTATGTAAGTGTGTGATCCTTTAAAGGTCGTAACAATTTTATGCAAAGTTAGCTTTTGGTATTATTGTTATTGCATTTCCATCCACCATTTGGTGCCATTCAGTTTGTACCATTCATTCTCTATGCTTATATCCTCCTCATCACCATTTTGTAAAAAATTCACTGTAATCACTACCCTAATCAACATAGAAATTCCCTAATAGCTCAAGTTGATGTGTAACCATTGTGATGTAGAATTCAAATATTTGCTTGTCTGACAACAGTTGATTAGTTTCTTGCAGTGCCTTAGCCAAAGCGACATTGTGCCCTTTTAATGCTTTTATTCTGCTACCTGAAAGACCAGCACTTGTATATTGATAGGCTATGAACCACTTGAACTATTTCTGTTTTTTTGTACAAATGCTTGACAGAACTCAGGCAATGTTTTGGATGACCCCACTGTGAGGGGTATTTTCAAGGTTACTGGTTGAAAATAAATTGAAAGGTGGATGCAAATATCATTTTGATTTTCTTCATTGTTTGTCTTGTAAACAATAAACGTTGAGATGGTTGTTGCAGTAAAGGTTGGTAGGTTTTTTTATTTCAGGTAGCTTATTCATTTCCACATTATGCAGGGTTCTGCCCACGGTGGGCGGCGCCCGACACTCAGCAGTGCCGCCTGGCACTCGCGCCAAAGCGGACTCTTCCGCCCAGCACTTGAAAAAGTATAAAATATGCAATACGAAAACCCTGATGTCAAATTTTTAATATATATTTTATAAATATAATTTTGTATTTTTTATCTTTGGTGAATTTTTTTATTTGAACAATATTATTAGATGAAATTCAGCACTACAATGCGCACAATATTTGGTGAAATGCGAAATTAACCCAAAGCCAGACTGGATGTCTGACGAAAGCCACAAATCACTTTGCACTTTCTATTCAAAAAAGTGTAGGGGGCGTGCCCACAGGCCTGCAGGTACCCGGCAGTCACATGGTCCTGGGCAGAACCCAGATTATGTAATATTTAAAAAATGAGTAGGAGTGTTTTATTGGATATAAAACACGAGGCAACAGCTGACATTTTTAGATTCGATAAAACACATACCATGAGTTTTTTGAATGGCTTCAAAAATGAATCCCTGAACATGCTAATTTGCAAAGAAAGTCTGAAAATTAATGTTTTCTAAGCCAAGAAAATTTGATAAGAAAAACAAGCATGTCTTTGTTGCTTATAAAGATATGGTACCGGTACCATTATGATTTTCCTTTGTATTTTCCTCATGAATTATTAATGAGTTTTAAACTTAATACAACACTTTATTGTAACTTAACCCATAGCATAACAAACTACAATTTGAAGGAAAATACTTTTTTTTTCTAATAAAAACAAATGTAGAATTTATGAAAGTATGCTTTTTCTACCACAAAAGTAAATTGGTAAAAAATGTGTATTTTTGATAATTATAAAAAGTTGAGCTAGACCAACTGTCAGTTGTTTCCATCCAATTCACTCACATAATTGGCAGTATTACATACTTTATGTATTAACATACCAGTCTGAACGCCCAACAAACTGTCACCAAGACTCATTTCAGGGAAGAATCCTGTACCATTCTCCCCCATTAAATGATCTAAGATATCACTGGGAATGTTAGCTCCAAATGAATCACCTGTGGCTTCTGCCATGATTACAACATGTAACTATATAAATCTAAAACAGAAAGAACAACTGCTTAAATGTGTTAGACTCCTAACTCTCTCAGAATTTATAGTCCTGGATACTTTTCACAGTCACAAATTGTTTTACAATCTGTTACTGTTTAGTTTATGCATGGAAATGCTCTGTATTGCATTCTGATTCAATCAGGCCATTGACGAGCCAGTTCTCTCAAGTCAATTGCCATCTTCACATAACTTGTCTTGACAACTAAGAAAATTTATAAAACTTTGTAACTACAAAGTAACTTTGTAGCCATAACTACTTACTTCATTTTTGTGTAATCTTGACAACTTACTGACTATATTTCACCTGATATAACTGCAATGGTGGCTAAATACAATACAAATTGTAGAAAACCAAAAGGGATGGAAAACTGCCAGAGCTTGGGAGTAGAAAAACTGATGTTTTGAGAGAAATAAAATATTTCATTGATTTCTAGCATAGACTTTCAAACTTGCATAACTTGTTATATGCAGCCTATATTCCTTGATTGACTGAGACAAACTGTAGTACTTCATGAAAACAAATAAACAAAACAAAGCAGCCATCTACACCACAGATTTTAGCAACCACAAACAGATTGTGAAGGTCATTTACTGACAATGAGCATGCACACATTAACAAAAACAAGTATTACTCTAATGAGAGTAACAGAACTCACACTTCACCATTTACCTGTACTATTATTTTGCTACTTGGGCCAAATGTGGTCAAGTTCAGGTTAATTTTGAACAAATCTGAGTGCAATGTTTTCCCAAACAACTTGATCATTCTACCTTTTTTAAAGTACAGTCTTGCACACTTAAAACATATTTGTAGCCATTCTGTCCAGAACCCAACTGAAGTGCTTGTTGCATATTTTGTATTTAACCAATAGATTTCATTTTTTCCCCTGTTTGTTCAGTTAGAGATGCACATATGATACCACAATGAGTTATGGACAAAAAACTGGTCCACATGGCAATAGCCAAGTAGGTCACTGATGTTCTTAACAGGTTGTGATATCATCTGTGTATCTATAATTGAACAAACAACCAAAATATGAAATGCATTTGTTTAATATACAACGGGTCATTCCAGAAAACATCCACACCTCAATTAAAGAAATAAACACTGGTCCTCCCTCCCTCTTTGGTCGTCCTAGGGCCTGGAGTAATTTACATCTCATCCCCTTCAGACACCACAAAATTCCTCACTGGGGTTCTGGACTTTTTCTGGAATGATCCAATAAACAAATAAAACAATGTGGAAAAAACATCTAAAATACATGATGGAAAGCTTAAGTGGAATTTTTAGAGCATTTCCCTCTGTACATCTGTTCTTTAACAGATCATGGCCAATGCAATGAATATGCATGAAAGTCCAACAGAAGTACATAAAGAACAAAATTTAATGTTTAATCTAAATTAGCCTAAGATGTCAGAGCTTGTCTCTAAAATCTGTCCAGTCCAGAACCATCAGAAGCAGGGGAGCTGGTGCAGGTTCAGCTCTCCCTTATAATTTGCTAAAACTTCAATTCTGCTCTTTTTGAGAGACGAAAAAACTGGGAAATTCGGAAACTTCCTCGAAGAAATCACGAAAAATGCATTCCTGGGGCTTGTGAAATTCAAAAATTTTCGGGAGGGCATGCCCCAGACCCCCCAACACAAGTTCATGGCAAAGCCAAGAACACACACACACCTCGCAATAACGTTTCAGCTTCCCCAATACCAATTTCGGTCCGACGGCCCTGCAGTCTGTATGTTTTCATTTGATCTATGCTTCAATACAGTGTATGTGTTAAATTCTCAGCATCTACTCTGAATTTATTAGAACACGGTATGTGTAAATGTAATTCAAAACAGTTAATGTAAATTTAACAATTTCGGCATCACTATTGACAGACAAAATGCGTAACAACAAAGTAACTAGAACTTAACTCGAACCATAACTTACCTGTAACGTAACTGGAAGTGCAACGAAGTTGTCGAAGGAAAGTTTCAGATGTAAGCAACGGAGTTAAGGGGCTGTAGGTTGTCTCTCGAAGAAGAAACCAATTGGGAGCCTTCTATAAACACGACAGTCTCACTGTTCACATACTCTAAATGGAATGGTACATTACCATTTCCCAGCATTGACGCACAATTCTGGGAATCAGCAGCAAATTAATCTTAGAATAATTATTCCGTTTGTGAACAACGTAGCCATTGAAGACCTAACTGAACTAAGCAATGACATTTGAAATTTTAAGCAGGGATTAAACACACTCACTACAGAAACAACACCGGCACACTAAAGAGCAAGTATCAGCCTGTTTCACTTTCACACACGATTTAACAACTAGTCTCCAGACTTATCAAACAAAACGAAACACTGCCACACGTGTGAAAGGGATATAAAGAGGAAAATCACAAAACCATTTAATAGCAAAACAGAGGGAAATCGAGCATTTCTTTCCCATGTTATTAAGAGGAAAATACTAAATCAAGTTAACAAAACGAAACCTTCAATACCTCGTGCAACAGTGGCTTCAAATGTGGCTTTTGTCTGCTGATCGGGTTGGTTTCCTTCTAGATTCCAAGCGAGGTCGGAACGCTACACTGCTCCACGTTTAGGTGAAGGTGAAAGCATAACACTCCTAATGATATACACCTCGGAGACTAAGCATGACAGCGATGTATTAGTTTAACGTAGGGAATCCCGAAACTAGATGGGACTTTCCCACTTGCTTTCCACCAATTTTCAACAAATCACGTGATTGAAAGCACTTTTGGGTTACGTCAACTTTAGATAGAAATTATGTCATACTTTTCCATTTCCGCTTCTCTGAATGCGACGCAACTGCAGGGAACGAGAGCCACATGAAGTCTTGCTCTCCTAACGAGCTAAAGTACGATTTTTTCTCCGCAGTAACATGCAACCAAATGAACATACCTTAGTGGCAACAGAAATTTATTTGTGTTCCTACTTCTACAGTGTGTTTCACAGTCTGTACAGATGAACCCCGATAATTCGAAGTCTCAAGGCAAACTAAAAATACTTCGAATTTTCGGGGTCAAGTATAAATACACCAGTTTCACCCTTCTATACCTCTATTTACATTATTATAACAATATTGATGAACAATTTGTTGTCTCTGATTATTTTTAACACGTTTTTTCG
>JBAHVQ010205441.1:0-12664 GCA_036872915.1 Nanipora kamurai
CGGTATCACCGAATAATTTGTATTCCTGCTAGTACGGAGAGGTTACTCGTCTACGAGTCTTCCTCCCTTGTAAATAGGGCCACATAGAGAGGTCACTCGTGCATTTGCGACTCCTCCTCTCGTGCGGTCGATTGCTTAACGTTGTATCAGCTCCCTAACCCTAAGAGTTAGGGTTAGGGGTTAGGGTTAGGCTTACGGTTACGATTAGGGTTATCCTAGTTTTAGGATTGGAGTTAGTTTTAGCCGTATGTCCATGTAACCATTATGAAGAATATATACTCTATAGTTTATCCTTACCAATACTATGGAAACACACCTATTATATGAAAGCTATTGAGGTCCTCTGAGTATATTCATGTTTCTAGTCTGGATTAATTTTAAAATTACGTAGTTCTGCTCAAAGCAAGTTTTTTCCAGTAAATATTAACAAGTATTGCTGGTTGTTTATAGAGAAATTAAAGATATTCATGTGCTGTAACTACATGGAATTTCATACTTCAGTTTAAACTTAATTCTTAGTAGTTATGCTCTGATGAATTTATCTTATTAAATATTAATTGAAAGGTTGATATGTACTATGTAAAATGAAAGGTCTGTATGTCCTGTCTCAAGATTTTTTAGCTAGCATGAATTTGTTTTAATGGTAAATACTTGTGGTGTGAAAATTTATCTAGTTAAACATTAACTAAAATGAATCCTTTCTCCCGACCAATTAATCGGCCTCAATGACCTACTTCTACGTTTTCTGACACATGTTGGCTTGTCCTTACTCCTATGATCTTTTATAGTGAATGTTATTTCTTGTTAAATATTAACTCAAAGGTATTGCATGTACAATATCAAATGAAAGCTCTTGATATACTCCCTCTACATCCATGGACATATTTTGATTTTGTTTTCATGCTGCGGGTTTCTAATTTGAAAAATTTGTTCCTTTAAATATTAACTGAAATGACGGCTTGTCAGTTAAAAATTAAAGATCTTGATGTATTATCTTTTTTCCATTTGCATCTTTGCATTTACTTTTAATGTTAATGAGCATTAGCATAGAAGAATTTTCTGGTTAAATATTAACTAAAACTATGGAATTTCCCACATCAAATAAAAGCTCTTGGTGTGTTCTTGCCATATCCAAAGATGTACTTTCGTTTTATGTTAATATTATCTAATTATATTGTTAAATATTTATGAGGTAAAAGACTAACTAAAGTTAATAATTGAGGGATATAACAAGAAAACTGCGAGGAATCTTTCTGTATATCATTTATGTTTTTTAGCTGAAGTGAATGGTAATTAGTTATTTAGGAAAAGATTTATCTTATTAAATATTAATGAAAAGTCTGGCTTTTCATATATATATGAAATGAAAGCTCTCAATGTCTTTTCTGCACATTCATTTACGTATTTTCATTTCATTTTAACGGTAAAGAATTATGATGTGTAATATTTCTCTTATTAAATATCAACCCAATGTATGGGTTGTCACATATCGAATTAAAGCTGCCCACGTCATCTCTCCATATCCGTTTACGTATTTATATTTTTTTAATGGTAAGTAGCTATTATGCAAAATTTTTATCAAGTTAAATATTAACTTAAAGTATGGCTTGTCGGATATCAAATGAAAGCTCTCGATATCTACTCTCCACATCCGTTGAGTTATTTCGATTTTATTTTACTGGTAAGCAGTTGCATTGTCAAATATTTATCTCATTAAATATTAACTCGAAGTATGGCTTGTCGCTTATCAAATGAAAGCTCTCGATGTCATCTCTCCAAATCCGTTTACTGAATTTGTTTTTATTTTAATGGTAAGCAGTTATGTTTTGAAATATTTATATCATTAGATATTAACTCAAGTATGGCTAGTCACATATCAAATGAATGCTCTAGATGTCATCTCTCTATATCCGTTTACATGTTTTGATTTCACTTTAATGGTAAGTAGCTTTCATGCAAAATTTTTATCTAGTCAGATATTAACTCAAAGTATAGCTTGTCACATATCAAATGAAAACTCTCCATGTCTACTCTCCATATCCGTTGACGTGTTTCAATTTTATTTTAATGGTAAGCAGGTACAATATGAATTTTTTATCTTGTTAAATATTAACCCAAAGTACGGCTCGTCACATACCAAATTAAAGCACTAGATGTCGTCTCCCTATATCCGTTTACGTATTTTGATTTTGCTTTAATAGTAAGTAGCTATTATGCAAAACATAATTCTAGTTAATTATTAACGCGAAGTATGGCTTATTGCATATCAAATGAAAGCTCTAGAAGTCTACTCTCCTAATCCGTTGACCTATTTCGATTTTATGTTAATGGTAAGTGGTTACGATCTCGAATGCTTATCTTGTTAAATATTAACTCAAAGGAGGACTTATCAAACATCAATCGAAAGCTCTCCATCTGTACTCTCTATATCCGTTGGTGTATTTCGATTTTATTTCAATGGTAAGTAGTCACAATTTGAAATATTTATCTCGTTAAATATTAACTCAAAGTATGCCTTGTCACAAATCAAATGAAAGCTCACCATGTCTACTCAGCATATCCGTGGACGGATTTCGATTTTATTTTAATGGTAAGCAGCTACGATATAAAATATTTTTCTTGTTAAATATTAACTCAAAGTATGTCTTAGCACATATCAAATGAAAGCTCTGGATGGCTACTCTCCATATCTTTTAACGTATTTCGATTTTACTTTAATGGTAAGTGGTTGCAATGTCGAGATTTTATCTTGTTAAATATTAACTCAAAACAGGGCTTGTCGCATATCAAATGAAGGCTCTCGATGTCTAATCTCCATATCCGTTGACGTATTTTGAGTTTCTTTTAATGGTCAGTAGTTACGATATGAAATATTTTTTTGTTAAGTATTAACTCAAAGTGTGGCTTGTCACATATCAAATGAAAGTTCTCGATGTCTACTCTAAATATCCGTTGACATATTTAGATTTTATTTTAATGGTAACTAGTTAATATTTCGAATATTTATCTCATTAAATATTAACTTAAAGCATGGCTTGACACATATCAAAATAAAGCTCTCGATCTTGTCTCTCCATAGCTGTTGTCGCATTTTGATTTTATTTTAATGGTAAGTAGTTACAATATAAAAACTTTTTCTCGCTAAATATTAACTAAAAGTATGGCTTGTCAGATATCAAATGAATGCTCTTTATGTCCTCTCTCCATATCCGTCTACGTATTTTCATTTTGCTTTGATTGTAAGTAGTTACGATGTCAAATATTTATCTTGTTAAATATTAACTTAAAGTATGGCTTCTCAGATGTCAAATCAAAGCTCCTGAGATAGTCTCTCCTTTTCCGTTTATGTATTTTGATTTTATATTAATCGTAAGTGGTTATAATGTTTAAGATTTATCTTGTTAAATATTAATTAAAAGTATGGCTTGTTGCATATCAAACGAAAAGTCTCGGTGCGATCTGTCTTCTTCCGTTGATGCATTTTGATTTTGCTTTAATGCTGAGTAGTTATGATGTTCAAAATATATCTAGCTAAATATTAACTAAAGGTTTCGCTTGTCACATATCAAATTAAAACTCTTGATCTCCTCTCTCCATATCCGTTTGCACATTTTGATTTCGTTTTAATGCTAATTAGTTTTCACATTAATTATTTATCTTGTTAAATATTAACTAAATGTATGTCGTGTTGTATATGAATCAAAGCTCTCGATGTCCTCTCTCTACATCCGTTGACGTATTTTTATTTCAGTTTACTTCTAAGTGGTTATGGCGTGAAATATTTGTCTCATTAAATATTAACTAAATATATGCACTGTCAGAGATCAAATGAAAGCTCTTGATGTCCTCTCTCTGCATCCAATTCCATTTTAGATTCAGTTAAATGCTAAGTAGTTATGTCGTGATAAACTTCTCGCATTAAATATAGACTAAAAGTACAACTTATCACATATTAAATGAAAGGACGTGATGTCCTCTCTCTTCATCCGTCGAAGTGTTTTTTGTTTGGTTTTAATTCTCCTTAGCTATGGCATGAAAATGATATCTTGTTAAATATTAACTAGAAGTATAACCTGTTAGATATCAAGTCAAAGCTCTTGATGCTCTATTTGCAAATGTTTTTCCACATTTTTATTATATCTTAATGCTAAGAAAATTCGGGTGGAAGGACCATCTTTTTCATTATTTACCGGAAGGGAAGATGCTTTTCTAGCTGAAAAACCTAGTTCTATTTCAATGAACTTTAAATCTTATGAACTGTTCTTTGTTGAACGTGGGCTAGAATTTTTGGGCAGCAATAGAAGAAACAACGTTTTGATTGGAAGGGAACGAGATAGTTTTTTTCAGTTGAGAAGAAACGCTACGTAATCTGTGGTAGTGATAATAATAATAATAATAATAATAATAATAATATTAAAAAAGGTTCTTGTACTTACCGATGAGCTTTTAGGACAATGCTGCGAGTGCTTCACACTTTTGCACCTCATGGAAAATCGATCTCACACGGAATCCTAACCCAATTAGGGAATGTAAAATTTGAGAAGGGTTAGCGTTTCCGTTCGGTTAGGGTCAGCATTTGGATCGGGGATTGTTTTTATCAACTATATATATGTGTATTTGTATATATATACTTGAAATAAGCAACCTTTGATCAATAAATATATGTATGTATGTATGTATGTATGTATGTATGTATGCACGTATGTGCGGTATTTATGGTATGTATTGTATGGTATGGTATGTATGGTATGTTATGTATGGTATGGCATGTTATGTATGGTATGGTATGTTATGTATGGTATGTATGTGGTGTATGTTGTGTATGTTATGTATGTTATGTATTTTATGTATTTTAGGTATGGTATGTATGTATGTATGGTAGGTATGTATGTTATGTACGTATGTATGTATGTATGTATGTATGTATGTATGTAGGTAGGTAGGTATGTTATGTACGTATGTATGTATGTATATATGTTATGTACGTATGTATGGTATGTATGTATGGTATTTATGTATATGTATGTATGTATGTATGGTATGTATGGTATATATGGTATGTATTTATATGTGTATATATATATATATATGGATAGAAAAACGATTTCAATAAATGGATCAATAAGATGATTGTACAATTAGAATAGATAAAATAAATCATGATGTGGAATGGATAGAGATGCAAAGGACTGTAGGGTAATGTGTATCTCCTAGGTAGAGTTAGGATAGACTCGGAGAGATGTTTGTATTTTGAAATAAATAAATTGCACAGGAGCAATGGATTAGCACAAAAGTGCTAATTTAAAAATTCAATATGGCGGAATATCGGTAAACAATAGGCGAATTCTCACTAATAGGCTAGGCATAGCCAAGGTTCACACGTGCACAAAAATAAAAAAAATACTTCGATAAGGATTACCTCGAGAATTGCTGCAAGACCATGTGCGAATCCAATACGTTTTGTAGAAGCAAGGGGCCGTAGGAATGGCCTAGAACGTCCATGTGTTCGTCATTTTGGTCAAAACGTACAGCTAATTCAAGAGTCCACACGTCCAATTCTGTTGTACATAGCTTGATGGATTGGGGGAAGTCGTTGGAACGACATATTAATACAAAACCATGGTGCCAAATAGATATTAATTTGCTTAATTTTACCAAAGACGGAGATCCGTCTACCGCGATTGTCACACGCAAATGGAAACGATGGAGCCCGCGGTCACAATGGACGCCATGGCGCGGTATTCTTGGCTGCCTATGGAAGGAGATAACATAAACGTTAAAAAGGGTTAATTATTGATAAACTTTATGAATAAAATAGAATTAAAGTAGATACGAAATAAATGGATCAATAACTGATCCTAAAAATAAAGAATTTTAAAAAATGGTTATTTATAGAATAAAATTATAATGAAGTGGAATCTTTTGAAATGGATAGAGATTAAAACGACTCTCCCAGGTGGAATCATTATTGATTCAGAAGAAGGGTTGGATTATAATGGTTTTTATTTTTAAATAAATACATTCTCTTGCAAAAGTCTATTACGGGAATAGTTTTTTAGGTCGTTTTTTCCTCGATAACTTTCGTGATAGGAATTCGATGGAGTTCTAACTCGGTAGCCTTGAAGAATTCGATATTTCCTACCAGCTCCTAAGGTTTCGTCTTAATCGAGCAAATGCTTCACACTTTCCCTTTCTCCCTGAAGGTCGATCTGTGGATGTGTATGAATATATGTATATCTATTTATTTATTTATTTATTTAGGTGGTGTGGTAGGATCCTCTTTATAAAATGGAATGAAAAATTTAGATTAAAAAGTAGAAATGGAAATAAATAGATCAATAACTGATCCTAAAATAAACAGTTAAAAATATTATAATATATAAAGTCAATAAGCGATCGTAAAATAATTTATAGGGTAAAAGTGGAGGATCGGGCGGGACGTTTTTTCTCACGAACCTCCGCGGAATGCATTCGATCAACTCGAAACTCGGTAACCGCAAAGCACACCATATCTTCTTTCCGCTGGTGAAGTTTCATCTTAATCGAGCAAATGCTTCACACTTTCGCTTTATCCTGGAAGGTCGATCTATGGATACGGATGTGTATATATATATATATATATATAACTATTTATTGATTTATGTGGTGTGGTAGGAAGATGGAAATAAATAGATCGATAACTGATCCTAAAATAACTCGAAACTCGGCAACCGCGAAGCACAACATATCTTCTATTCGTTGGTGAAGTTTCGTCGTAATCGAAAAAAAGCTTCACACTTTCCCTTTTGCCGGAAGATCGATCTCGCACAGAAGGAGCCCGGATGCGAGGAGACAACGTAAACGTTGCATAACTGATCCTAAAATAAATAGTTAGAAATATTATAATATATAAAGTCAATAAGCGATCGTAAAATAAATAATTTATAGTGTAGAAATGCAGGATCGGGTGGGTCGTTCTTCTCACGAACTTCCCTGGAATGCATTTGATCGACTCGAAACTCGGCAATCGCGAAGAACGCCATATCTTCTATGCGCCGTTGAAGTTTCGTCGTAATCGAACAAAAGCTTCACACTTTCCCTCCTGCCGGAAGATTGATGTCGCGCAGAAGAAACCTGGATGGGATGAGAGAACGTAAACGTTGCAAAGGGTTGATTCATAAACTTTATAAAATGGATGGGAAATAGATTTAAAAACTAGATATGGAAATAAGTAGATCAAGAACTGATCCTAACATAAAAAAAGTTTAAAAATGATAATAGATAAAGTATGAAATAAATCACAATGTTGGGTGACGTGGATCTGCTAGGCGTAGGAAAGATTAATTTTTTTCAGAGCATGGATTTGTGTTTTTGAAAATAAATAGATTATCTTGTGAATTGTGAAGAACTCCATAGATTCTAGATGCTGGTAAAATTTCATGACTATCAAAAAGAGGCTTCACACTTTCCCTCCTGGTGGAAGATCGACAAGACACGGAATCTTAACATAATTAGAGAAAGTAAAAGTGAAAGAGGGAAGATAGAAATGAAGAAAGAAGGGAAGGAAGAAGTGAAAAAGCGTTGTCTTCCCCGTTCGGTTAGGGCCGGTCATGGGGTTGGGGAATGGTTGATCTATATAAATTTATTTTTGCATGAATGAAATGAAAGAGATGTTTATGGAATCAATAAATTATTTTAGGGACGTCCCATACAGATTATGTATGTATGTATGTATGTATTTGTTCAGATGGTGTGGATAGGGGTTGTCTTTATAAAATGGAGGGAGACGGAAATAAATGGATCAAGAACTGATCCTAAAATAAAAAATAAAAAAATTATAATAGAAAATGTATAAAGTATAAATTAAATCATAATTAACTTTAATTTATTTTATTTGATTTATATATTGAAATGACTCTATTCTAATCTTCTGCATGCTGGTAAAGTTTCATGACTATCGAAAAGAGGCTTCACACTTTCCCTCCTGCTGGAAGATCGACTAAGACACGGAATGTTGACATAATTAGGGAAAGTAAATGGGAACAAGTGAAGAAAGAAATGAAGAAAGAAGTGAAGGAAGAAGGGAAGCAAGAAGGTAAAGAAGAAGGTAAGAAGTGTTGTCTTCCCCGTTCGGTTAGGGCCAGTGATGGGGTCGGGGAATGGTTCATCTATATGAATTTATTTTGGCATGAATGAAATGAAAGGGATGTGAATGGAATCAATAAATTATTTTAGGGACGTCCCATACATATTATATATGCATGTATGTATGTATGTATGTATTTATTTATTCAGATGGCGTGGTAGGGGTCGTCTTTATAAAATGGAGGGAAAATAGATTATATACTTTTTAGAGATGGAAACAAATAGATCAAGAACTGATCGTAAAGTAAAAAATTAAGAAATTAAAAATTTATAGAATTATAAAATTATAATATTATAAAATTACAATATATAAAGTGTAAATTAAATCATAATTAACTTCAATTTATTTTATTTGATCGATATATTAAAATGACTCTATTCTAAATACCTGTTTTGGGATGAATGGGATCATCTGTAAACTCGGCAACCGTGAAGAACTGCTTATCTTCTGCATGCTGGTAAAGTATCAAAACCTGACCCTAATCCCGTTGGCATTGGTTTTCATAGCTTATTCAATAAGAATCTCGTAGAAATAAATAAATAAATAAACAAATAAACAAATAAATAATTAATTTAAATGCTACTCACTAAACCAACCAATAGAAAACAATATGCACTGACAGATAGGTGCATTACAGGGGATGGGCTATTTTTTAGGGGATGGATGTTAAATTTATTACAATTTATTTTATATTATTATTATTATTATTATAATTGTTGTTATTATTGCTACTGTTATTATCATGACGACTACGAGATACGCTGCTTTGAGTCAAAAATAAAAAAAGAATTGAAAAGTGATCTTGAAGATCAAGAAAATAAATAGAGATCTAAATAAGCAGACAATGCCCATAACATAAAGCTGACCCTAATCCTCGTTGGGATTGATTTTCGCTCCTTATTCAAGGAATAAATAAATTAATTAAATGAACAAACAAACAAAAAACAATCAAACAAACAAACAAACAAAGGATGTGGAATTGAAAAGGAAATGAATTTATTATTCAAGAGGCACGTGTATTAGAAGGCATTATTGCATTATTTTATCGAGTTTATTTTATTGAAATTCATTGGAAGGACATACATATTATTATTATTATTATTATTATTATTATTATATTGGTATTTTTGATACACCGTTGATACACCGTTGATACACCGTTGATACACCGTTGATACACTGATGATACACCGTTGATACACCGTTGATACACCGTTGATACACTGATGATACACTGATGATACACCGTTGATACACCGTTGATACACCGTTGATACACCGTTGATACCCCGTTTATACCCCACTGATACACCGTTGACAGACGGTTGATACACGATTGATACACCGTTGATACACCATACTTACACCGTTGATACACTGTTTATGCACCTTGATACACCGTTGATACACAGTTGATACACCGTTTATACCTCTACGATACACTGTTGATACACCATTGATACACCATTGATACATCGTTTATACACCGTTGATGCACCATTGATACACCCTTTATACACCGTTGATACACGGTTAATACACCGTTGATACGCCGTTGATACACCGTTAATACACGATTTATACAACAGTGATACACCGTTGATACACCATTAATATGCCATTGACACACTGTTGATACACCGTTGATGCACCCTTAATGGACCGTTAATACACCATTAATACACCGTTGATACACCGTTGATACACCATTGATACACGGTTGATACACTATTTATACCCTATCCATACACCGTTGATAGACCGTTGCTACACTGTTGATACACCGTTGATACACCGTTGATACACCGTTGATAAACCGTTGATAAACCGTCGATACACCCTTAATCCAACGTTGATACACCATTAATACACCTGTGACACACTGTTGAAACTCCATTGATACACCGTTGATACCCTGTTTATACCCTATCGATACACCGTTGATACACCGTTGATAAATCGTTGATACCCCGTTGATACACTGTTGATACACCGTTTATACCCCATCGATACACCGTTTATACACCGTTGATACACCCTTAATGCACCGCTGATACGCCGTTGATACACACTTGATACACCGTTGATACATCTTTGATAAACCTTTGATACCCTGTTTATACACCGTTGATACACCGTTTATACGCAATTGATACACCGTTGAAACACCGGTGATACACCGTTGATACACCGTTGTTACATCGTTGGTACACCCTTAATCCACCGCTTTGTAAATGGCTGGAGAAATGACACTGCATGTTGTGAGAACAGTTGAACAAAGAGTGCGCTGTTTCCTTTTTTAGACGCATTGACCAATTAGTTTCATTTACAGCCACAGCGAAACTTTTATTGCTGTCTAGAGATCAAATAACATTTTTGCGTGTACAGAAGCCTTCGTTTACTGGTTTGTTCTATAGAGCGAAGTCATTTCTCTCAACCACGACATTTCTATCCCAAAATCAAATCGATTATAAATTTTTGACGATATGGTAAGTGTTTTTATTCGTGGAACAATATTTCGGTTTCTGTTATAGTATTGGAACCTAATGTTCTTTTTGTATGACCAGGGTAAAACCAAAGTTAGACGAACTCATTCGTTCTGCGTAAACGAAATTGTTACGGCTATGCTCCGAGCTTCTGGCAACCGAGAAGAAGGCTGTCGAAAAGTTGAAGGTTATTGGGGAGAGGTTGCGCAAAAGTATGGGGCTGATAACAACCTTTTCGTCAGGAAATTCTTATACACTGCATGGCACAGAAACAGACGCAACTTGCGGGAAAGATTCTTCTAGGTACAGTCGCAACAAGCGGATAAAGCAATGAGATGTCAGGTAAGAATTAATATACATAAATTCCTATTTTATTTATGTTTTTTTTACGAATATTTTTGTTCTACCAGATACGTGAGTGCCTAATTTAAGTATCTAAAAATATTTTAAGAGTTATATGTGTTATACAGCGTTTGAATCGTGCAAATACGCAATTTGAAATTGCTATAAAATATGTAAAGATATAATTTAAAGTTCTTAGCAACCCCCAATAAGACTTTTGTTTATGGAAAAGAAAACTCTAGTTATTCAGAATACCAGTGACTGTTTATTGATATCAACATTTGTTGTTGCGGTATTGAAATTTTTGCTGATATGTCAAGTGTGGTTCCGGTTCAAAAAGGCTTTTCACTTAGCATGAAATAAATGTATTTCTTTTATAAATTAGAAAAATTGGAATATATGCCATATAATTGCACTACTAATAATTAGAATCTCTTCTACTTCTTGATTAGACAATTTATAACTCCGCTTAATGTGCTTACCTACTATCACATAACGACTACTATTATTATTCAAACTTCGTTAATCGTTCTTGAGTTAATATTTTTTAATATTCTTCTTTACCAAGTGGTATGCAACCACATTCAATGTTGACATATCTGTATATATATATATACATACATATATGTTGTATTTTACATGGTTTTTGGAAAATATATATAAACAGTTTGTATGTTTATACTAATATAAAACAGATACCCAAACTTAATGTCTTGAAAAATGTCAACAATTAGGGACAATAAGAAGACAGGTGCGGAAACATGTCGACTTTGATTGCAAATTTATTTTCAAATCAACTAAGTTTACAAAATGGGCTCTTTTGATCTAGTATATTCAATCATAAATAAAATATTGTGTAAAAGCTAAAAAAGAGCTGTCGCGATTTCCCTAATGGCTTCCCATAATTGTTACTTTATCTCTTCTTGTGGTCTCTAGTAATTGTTAATCCTTATTACCGCCCTTTTAATTTCTTAATCATCTACTCAGCATGCAAATAAGTGATGACATCGTCTTTTATGTATATAAAGATTTCTACATGTTTTATAAAATTAGCCTGTTTGATAATGACTTTGCTAAAAGGTCGAATTATTACCGCACTTGTCTTCGTCTTGTTTTCACGTAACTCCATATTCAAGCTGTTTATTATCTATTATGTTTTATACGTTACTTTTTAAGATTTGTTATGGTTTAGTTGTACTATAATATTACGTATGTATATACAAAAAAATACATGTATATACATGCATTATATTTCCATTATATATATATTTCTATACAGGTTAACTTTCGGTTTCTCGGGTTTCCTCCTACAAATAGCGATCATCTGTATTATATATATATTAATTATTATACATATCAATATTTATATATAGATATATTTAAATAAATATATATATATATACACCAATGATGAGAACCACTAAGGTTCCAGCGTTGGTATGAAGATAAAGAGCACTCAAAAAAGCTCATAATAAAATAAAATAATATAATAATATATAATAATACAATAAAATATAATAAAATAAAGCTCATCAATTTGTATATTGATCTGAATGATTATAAAGAAAGCAAAGTGAAACAACTGGTAGAGCGAATAAGTAAATACAAAAGACAAAATATTGCTGTCGCTACTATGAGTTTCACGCGCTCAGGCGATCATCAGGCAACTGACAGATACGATTTAATTATTCACATATATACAAGAGTTTAG
>JBAHVQ010205452.1:0-12663 GCA_036872915.1 Nanipora kamurai
GGTCTGTCGCACACGGCTCAGTACCCATTGCACCGTCGGGTTACGTAATGCCGTACAGATCAAATTCAAAACAAAGGTTCCGTCTGTAGTTATATATATATATATATATATATATATATATATATATCGAATAAAAGCCCAAGTGGTACGACTTGGACCTTTATTATTGTGAGTTGTCCAAATAAATGAGAGCAAAAGAATATATGAGAATGACATATTACTGAAGTCTAATATGAAATTATGAACCCTGGTATACTTCCATCTTGGACTAAAGCAGTTTGTTTAGCAGGGTACGTGATGTTCAGAAAAATATATATGCTGTTAGGTTAAGATTTGCGTGAAAGCAAACACAAATTACTTCGAGGTTCTTAAATTTTTTTTATTTGTCAAGCGTTTAATAAATCCCGCGATTAAGCTGTAAAAGGCCAAATGCTGTTATGGACAGAATGCGTTCTGATTGGCTGATCAACTTGTTATAGCTTAATCATATGCACGAGAAGTAGATTTCAAGATGGCCGCTATTCTGACAATGTAAAACATATTTTGATTAATGAGACATTTAAGACAAAGCAATGAGTGCGATCAAATCTACCAATATGGAAAGGTTTTATATGCTAATATGAGTTACTCCTTTTTCATTCGATAAAAGGAAATTCTCATTGGAACATTCACGTGTACGAAAAACGCCAAGTATAGACGTTCATACCCTATATCGTTCAAAATCATATCGTTTACATATAATCATCGAATAAGATAAATCCTCATTTCATGCTTTTAAAAAGTGCTTGGTGGTACAGGCATTTCGTTGAATATTATACATATAAAAACCAAGTGTAACCGCAACACTGTTATTTTCGACGACGCCTGATGTTTGTTTAGGTGAAATCGAACCCAGTAAGTGAAAATGTAAAATACCGGGCTTGAACAGTCCCAGTTCACAAATTTGACTTGTATACTACCATAGATCACATTACTTCAGTCATTCCATTGTCTTAATTTTTAACAATGAATTAAAAAAATTCGTAACAGGTATTTATCTAGAAGCCAAAACTAGATTTTCTAATCAACTCCATTTTTAGAATTTTATCACCAACAACTGATGCCGATTTTAAATGTATCTGCTGATGTTACATAAGTTATAGTGAATAAATAGTTGCATATTGGCTCGTCAACGCTCTATTTACAATTTAAGATTCGTTTAGCGACTCTGTAAAAGATACTTTCTGATCTTTCATGTCCTGCCGATTCTTAATTTATGTCTGGAAAACAAGGATAATTTAATTCTCCTAAGCAGCTATATACTTACAACCTGAAACTAGTCGTTATATATTTATGTTTCGCAGCTCGCTTTGATCATCACCACAAATATTCCACATTATTAGTTCTAGCTCAAATTGTGTTAACTTAAGAGAATATTGTAGTTGGGTCTTACAGCTTCTTGTTGCATTATATTTGTATTTAAGTTATTATATCACTTGGTAGCAGGCACTTCTCTGATTTACATGTACAGAACAAGGCGTTTTCACCAAATTCCGTACAATACGGCTGGACTTCTTGGTTCCAGCACCCTCTTTCCTGGAGCTCAAACTTCTTTTCAATCTTTGTCCACAAGCTGAAGCACCAAAATCCTTGGCAGTGTTTAATTTTGTTGCTTTTCTTCATGCTTCTCTTGTAGAAAGCGCAAACTAACGAAAAGAAAATCCAGCATGATTATCATCCAATTGTTAATTAGTTAATTTTTTCTCATGTGTGACCATGTATGGAAAAGAACTCAGAATGGCCTCGTTTGAACTCGTTTGGAAAGGGTTCACAGTTAATAGGCCGTTTTGCTAATGCCAATCTCCTAGTGTATCACAGGTAGCTCCAGTCCACTCAGGGGGCAATCGGACCAACTTATTACAAATTATGAATCAAAGCTGTCCGTGTGTCTCCTGAGAGAACTAGGGCTAGTATAAGTAACCAAAAGGGTTGGGAATAAGCAACAAAAATTATAATAACTAAGACAAATAAAATTATCTATTAATTTTTTGAAATCGATCCCTTGAGATTTAAGAGAATGGTACGGCGGCCATGTTGGTGCCACGTACCATAGAAGTTATGGACAATCTTTTACGTAAAGTTCTGTAACCTAAAATAGGACACTTCGAATTAGGTCCATGAGGAATTGAAATCTCAGCCCGCCGTTTCCTACGACACCAATTACTCAACCTCTTGTAATTGGTGTGGTTACGTAATCATTGGAGCACGAGGAGGTAGATTGTAAGCAAAGGTAATAAATGTGCCGTTTTAGCATGTGAAGCTGTCATTTTATCATCACATATCTATCATTACAACCAGCAAAAGTATGGAAACTAGGAGGCATTAGGAGTACGATAGCCACCGCGTCTTAGAATTTTGAATCTCAATGGAATTGTTGCAAGCTATCCATTCAAATGGGTGTTATGAAAAATAGCTGTTAAAAATACAACGAGTAAGGAATCTATTCCTTAAATTATTTTTGAAAAAAACTGTTAAAAATATATCAGACAAAACTACCAAATAGTTTGGACCACAATGGGCAAAACCCCCTCTTTTACTTCTGGAAGAGGGTGTACTCCCCAAACACCTCTCTCAAATTCTCCCCGCCTGCAGTCATACTTGTTTCCAAATACGCTGCTTGTTGCTTTGGCGTTTGGTCTGTCAACAAGCCTGCATGACGTACGCTGTTTCACATATTTGCTCAGGGTTGCTAAGTTAATTGCAAATTCACTTAAACTTGTTATAAAAATCAAGGCCCAGGCAAGGGCTTTAAATAAGGCCATGCAAGAGGACACATTTAAACTAACGTTTCGTCGCAGCACACAACGTCATCAGAGTATAATATATTACAATGATTCTCGACGTATACATTATAGTTGTTGTAAAACATATATATTTTATATTATAGTTGTTATAAACGTCAGTTCAATAAATATTTTTTCACCATATTGTTTTCAATGTGTGCTCTAACATGACCTTATTCAACATCATTGTCTGGACTTTGATGTTCATGACAAGATTGCGTTTTTCGCACCGTTTATCGATTGGAACTGTTTACATAAGTTTATCAGCCAAAACTATGTTGTAACTTGGTGAAATTAACGGTATTGTGACAAACAAAAGAACAACTTTTTGCTAGCCAGTGTGGTTTCAGGCTCTGAACTTAATTTGTAATCTTAAATGCATCAAACCCTTGCTTTACCTGCGTTTTGTGTCCGCACATTTATCGGCGGTGATGGTTCTGAAATCACATCAGCTTTGTACGATGATACTTCAATCACGAAAGTAGTGTTGGGCTGCAGATCATCGAATGAGAAGAAACGAGTTTCAGGCTTTAGTTTTTTCATAACTTGACCATTTTTCGTTGGTGAGTACACGGTAGCTATGTATCCATCGATTTTTCCACGAACAACCTTTGGATCCTTTATCAACACCGTAATGGAACCACGAGAGTGGTTTACAAGTTTTACGTTTGGAACTACAATGAAAGAAATTAACACGATGATATAATGGATAGGTCTATTTTTGCACCTTAAAGTGTCTGCAAAGTGAAAATTAAATTTGTGATATTCGACAGAATTCTTGAAATTCTGGAGGAATATGTTCTGCACTTTTTCCATATCTCACTTTGTTCTTGAAATATTTAGATTTGCTTATATCTAAATAACCTTTTGCATACGTCCTACTGCATAATGAGCTATTGAGAAACCACGCATATCATTGAAATTATTCTGTTATATTACTAGAAACTTTGTGTTTCTAGTGTCATGTGATAAATACACTCAGACTCACAGTCTCATGTAACATGGTTTAATAGCTTCAATGATTTTCTTATTTCCACAAAAACTCATTATGCAGTGTGACGTATGCAAGGTGTTATTGACATATCAAACAAATCTTAATATCTCAAGAGTAAAGTAAGATACGAAAAAAGCATCGAAAGTGTCCATGAAAGCGTCCATGGTAATTCCAAGAGCTCTTTCAAATAAGACTGCCAACTTAATTTTCAGTTCATGAACACATTAAACCACAATTAAAGTTAGAATAAATAGGAACCCCCCCCTCAAACATTTCGAATATTTTCGGAAGGAGTATTACGCAGTGTTTGAGTGAAGGCAGGACGTCTTGAAGATGTATTAAGTATTTTTCTTACATTTTGGCTTTCAATATATTTTTCATGTTTAAACTATGTGTGATTTTTGTAATTACCATTAGATTTATTTTTGGGCAATAGCAATATAATTTCAATTACCATTTAATGTATTATTTACTATTTAATTCATCTTATCTAGCCACATATGTTTAAAAAGATTTATGTCGTTTTCTTAAAACATGTATAGTAAATATTGCAGAAAATTAAAATTTTGTATATAAAATGAATTGTATGTAATAGGCACGAAATATAATAGGCCATACCATGATGATGTTTAATGTTTCTCCGAGTGACGAACCATACCGGAGAAGTAGAGAAATCTCTACTTGGCTCGGCAGGGATTCGAACCCGCGACCTTTGGTTTACTAGTTCGATGCTCTGACAATCTGAGACTGAGCTTGCCTTTCACTAGACTATCGTGTTGTTTTTTTGTTGTTTTTTAACTCAAATCTTGGGTTTACAAATGTTGTTGTTCAGAATTTGTTTTATTTTTAAAACAAGATTGTATTTAATGAGGGTACTCACCTGCTAGCTTCGGGCCTAGAGCCCTTGTTGAATTATCACTGTTACAAAGGTCTTTTTCGCAGCATTTGATGAAGTCATTAGAGCACAAAAACGATGCAAAAAAATCATTTTGATGTAAACAGCCACGTGTTGTACTGCCTCCAACAGTTTCCGTGAAACAGTATTTATACTTTGTATGACAAGTATCTAGCGTTCCATCACAATGATCTCCAGAGCATTTACAGCGGATGGCAATTGCTGGGATAAAATACAAAATAAAGAATGAATAACAAGGAAACATTCAGGAGGTCTTTCTAGGTAACTATAAAATTAATAAGTTGCCAAATGACAAGTGTGCAAGATAGAGGGTTAAGACAGAGAAAGTTCGTCAAGCTCTTGATCTCAGAAAAACGATTTCTAAGACCCAGACGTGAATCAAACCCGCTACCTTTGTCTTGCAATAGCAAGAGTAAAATAAATAAGTTGCCAAATGACAACTGTACAAGATAAAGGGTTAAGATAACATGCAGGTAAATGAACATTATATTCTTTCACTTTTCTTCACCAATTTCAAATTGAGTTATATATGAAATTTTACGGGGACTTTCTGTATTAGTCGGAGTCCATAGTTTCTGAACACCAAAGTTTCAATTTTCTGATCATCGCTCTCGCCATTCAAATTTGCTTATGATACCTATTGTACTAAAGAATTAGGAATTATCACTAGTGGACGTTCGTTATCTCAGCAAAACAATTTCTGACCCCTAGACGAGAATCGGACCCGCAAACTTCTGATGACTGGTGAGACGCTCTAACGATTGAGCTACAATGACTCAGATGGTGAGCTAGAGTGCAGATTCGTCATATGTAATGCGTAAGCGGAAGTCACGATGTGATAATAATGATGGAAATACTTAATGCTGAACACAAAGTTAAACCAACTTTGTGTTCAGCACTCAGTAATTAGAAATTATATTTCTCAAGGGCATACTTTTCAATCATCACAATTTTATCACTTTACTTATTTGTCGCGTTTCCGTTCAGAAGGAAATATTATTGGTTGTTGCTTTTTTATCTTTTTTCTATTCATCTTTTTAACTAAAGAACGCATTTATTTAAATTCGCACCCCATAGTCGTCGAAAAGAATTAAGATTTTGTTTCTGTCGATAATTCATTTTAATCCTGTTAAGGATTTAAGAACTGGTAAACTACGAATGAGTAACTAAAAATGCAAGCCTTGAACTGATATTGTATTGTCTGTCCGTAAGTTAACCCATAATCTTATAAGTAATCGACAAGAAAAAACCCAAGATGCATTTATCTTTCCCGTCATCCCAACTAGAAAAGTAAGCCTTTTACGGACATTGATTAGCCTTCATGTTTAACTCTTTTGGGACTGAGGGCTCTTGCCTTGACGAGTAGAACAGAAAAATACTGAAGTCGTATGGTTCGAAAACAAACCATGGAGTTAGATTTTGTCATATTTTAAAACGTCATTGTTTAGGGAGCTATCTCATTACTTCTTATTACGTTAAGTTCAATTATCGTGATCCTCTTCAGCAAAAGTGAACAATGGGACATACGATCGCCCTTCCGATCGGAAATCACTTGTCTTTTGACATGACTTTGACTCGTAATATTCAGGTGATCTGACCGCAAAATAAAAGCCTGGGACTAGCAGCACTATGGAAATCTAGTTTGATATCTCTAATCAGTTGTAACGATTTGTCTTTTTAGAAACTGTTTGAAACTTTGTGTTAGCATCCAATAAAGGGAAATGTAGTTCCGTTACTAATTTAGGGATAGAATATGGCATAGATCATGAAATATTGTCTGATGGGTTTGTATTTGACGAGTAGTCCCAGTCCACTTTCGTGTTTCCAGATAATTTGGATTGTCCAGAGAACAAATTGGTTTCCGTTTCACTTCTTGGATGTTACTTCAAAAAATGTGCAATTTGAGATTTTTTGTTGTTTTGGGGCTGATTTAACGTACCTTGTCCGCCGTGATGTAGATGGTTTATATGACTCGATGTAAACGTGGAAAAGATCTCGCCAATGCATATTCACCGTCCTGAATCGTGAGAACAACTTAACAGCATGGTGAATTTAATGACCATCAGGAGAAGTGTTATTTATGTTATTTGTACAGGTTGTCTTGTAAAGGAAAGAGAAAAGATTTTCGTGTTTCTATAGAGTTATTAAAACATTAATGGAACACAATTGTGGGTGAATTCGAAATCGTATGGAAACACTCACCCTTAGTTAGGACTCGTGTTTCCACCGACTTTCGTCGTTCTCCTAAACTTCAAGTCTTGCTTCCTAAACCAGATACAAGGTAAAAATTTTCTTTTACCTGAATATTACCAAAACCGCAATAAAATATAGTACAGATGAGTTATATAATAATAACTGATGCCCGATGTTTCTGCAACTATGCCAGCAAATGTTTTTCACGCGAGTCAGTTGTCTGATTTGGCGTGCTTTTTGGCGAGGCTGTGGAGGTTATGACGTTAGCATAGCCACTTACTTTGTACACGACATGCCTTAGGTAATAAGTTCAACTATTCATTAGATTGAAGCCATACTTTGTTTGGTTTAATTTAAATATGAAAGGTTGAATGTGGAAGTTGCTGAACATCGTACTTTGAGTCTCGAGTATGTATGAATTTTGTTCGCATTGCATGGACCGACAGAACGCAAGTAATCAGGCCGAGCTAAGAGAGATCCTGAATATAAACGCTAACGAGTTGGGGGTTTATATTAGCATAATTATGTATTGCATTAAATTATGAGAATGAATATGTTATTTATTCGAAGGTATGCGCAGTTTAAATCCATGTTCTTGACATGCATCGTTGTGGCAGCAAGTCGATCAGAGTACATAGTCGTAAACTCTGGAAATCAAGATAATTTCAACCTTTATTCGCAATGCAACACTTTAAAAATGGCGACGATATTTTTTTCCTATCACATTTACTTATTTATAGGATGTAATACAACCCCACACCAACTTATCAGCTGCAATTTAAAAAGGAAGTAAAAGTTTATCATGAAAAGGTGCAAGGTTCTTTTGGTTTTAATCGAAAAGATAAAAAGGATGAAAAGATTGACAATTGTTTAAGGCCAGTAAAGCAGAATGCAGTTCGAGAACCATTTAAGGACTTAGCAGGATGTTTACTTTTTTGACTCGGTCCTGTCTGGGTGGATCTTTGATTGTTTTACTCCAGCTTACGTTGGGACTATTTTACTTGTCAACGGAAAATGTCTGAGCAGGAAAGAGTAAATTTCTTAAACCCTTTCTTGCCAGGTTAATACTTCGGGACGACAGTCGACAACTCTCCAACAAATAGCTTGTCAAGTACTACCTCCATTTTGCGGTTTCTCGCGTCCTCACTAGAAAACAGTTGTAAGTGCTTTCTCGCTATCAGTACTGTACCTTCACACAAAGAAGGTGAATGGAATTAATGTACAATGGACCATTGCATGAACTCGTTATAGAGTAGGAAATTTATGGCACGCTACCCAAACTCTGGAAATCAAGATAATTTCAACCTTTATTCGCAATGCAACACTTTAAAAATGGCGACGATATTTTTTTCCTATCACATTTACTTATTTATAGGATGTAATACAACCCCACACCAACTTATCAGCTGCAATTTAAAAAGGAAGTAAAAGTTTATCATGAAAAGGTGCAAGGTTCTTTTGGTTTTAATCGAAAAGATAAAAAGGATGAAAAGATTGACAATTGTTTAAGGCCAGTAAAGCAGAATGCAGTTCGAGAACCATTTAAGGACTTAGCAGGATGTTTACTTTTTTGACTCGGTCCTGTCTGGGTGGATCTTTGATTGTTTTACTCCAGCTTACGTTGGGACTATTTTACTTGTCAACGGAAAATGTCTGAGCAGGAAAGAGTAAATTTCTTAAACCCTTTCTTGCCAGGTTAATACTTCGGGACGACAGTCGACAACTCTCCAACAAATAGCTTGTCAAGTACTACCTCCATTTTGCGGTTTCTCGCGTCCTCACTAGAAAACAGTTGTAAGTGCTTTCTCGCTATCAGTACTGTACCTTCACACAAAGAAGGTGAATGGAATTAATGTACAATGGACCATTGCATGAACTCGTTATAGAGTAGGAAATTTATGGCACGCTACCCAAACTCTGGAAATCAAGATAATTTCAACCCTTCTTCGCAATGCAACACTTTAAAAATGTCCGACGATTTTTTTTTCTATCACTTTTACTTATTTATAGGATGTAATACAACCCCACACCAACTTATTAGCTGCAATTTAAAAAGGAAGTAAAAGTTTATCATGAAAAGGTGCAAGGTTCCTTTGGTTTTAATCGAAAAGATAAGAAAGGATAAAAAGATTGACAATTGTTTAAGGCCAGTAAAGCAGAATGCAGTTCGAGAACCATTTAAGGACTTAGCAGGATATTTACTTCTTTGACTCGGTTCTGTCTGGGTGGATCTTTGATTGTTTTACTCCAGCTTACGTTGGGACTATTTTACTTGCCAACGGAAACTGTCTGAGCAGGAAAGAATAAATTTCTTAAACCCTTTCTTGCCAGGTTAATACTTCGGAACGACAGTCGACAACTCTCCAACAAATAGCTTGTCAAGTACTACCTCCATTTTGAGGTTTCTCGCGTCCTCACTAGCAAACAGTTGTAAGTGCTTTCTCGCTATCAGTTCTGTACCTTCACACAAAGAAGGCGAATGGAATTAAAGTACAATGGACCATTGCATGAACTCGTTATAGAGTAGGAAATTTATGGCATGCTACCCAATGTCAGCCAAACAAAACGAAAACACGGTCGACTTCTAAACACGCATCAAGCTCATATCCTAAGAAAAACAGTGCCGTAGGAACCTCTTTTGTATTGCGGGGTTTTCAACCAAAAATTTATGAAATTAGCTTCTGCATTCCGGTCCAGCCAGAGAACTGTGTAATTACCTTGTGCAGCATGTTACTGAAGTTTTTTAATGATGTTTAAGTAATTAATGTAAATGAATTGTTAGTGAAATGTTAATTGTAATTTATTTCACAAAATATTGGGGGGCTGCAGCTCACCAGCCCTCCAGTTGCTACGGCCCTGGAGAAAAGAATTATGAGCCACTTTAACATTCAAATCTTTTACATTATCGGCGTTTTACCGGTCATCAGATGGTTCCTGTTAACATTCAAAATAAAGAAAACAAAACAAAAAGTAAAGCACAATTCATGCGTTTCGAATGTTTTTGTCTTAGACCATGTTTTCATTCCTTTGCCATTGCGCATGGCAGGTTTTGTATTGTGTGACCAATCTATGCTAAAGTCCGATTACTTGGAAGAGAAACCTTTTTTTTTCAACGTTAACAAACTAAAAGATACCGCTTAGGCCTCATCTGCTCTTGAAGGCTGATTCAGTCCACTAGGAGTAAAACACACTCGGGCGATTTCGTTCTTTCAGTCCATTGGCTGACGTTAAATGTTGAGCGGGAAAGTTGACACGAAGTTAACTTTTTTACAATAGAATTGTCGCCCGCGCGACTTTTTACACTCAGTGAAAGTCAGCCTTGACGATTGATCACTTGGAGCAAGCAATTAACTATTAACACGACACCATTCCTGTAGTTTGCGATTCGATTACTTATGCTGAAATATCTCCTGAAGACTCATATGGCTGAATCACATATCATAGGGAAGTTTCCGGCCGAAAGTCTTTGATATTGCATTTTTCGAAATCGGTCACCGTTAGGTCTTTAACGAGTTCGTTGGGTCAATAATTTTCCAGAGCAGCCAAGCGAGCAGTTGTTGAACCGACTACTGAACGTCGGTGGAATCTCTAATCTAATTTTCGTAAATTTTTCATTCACTGTTTAATTTAGCATGTTTGGGTCAAAGCTGAGGTTAAGTTAAGGGTGAGAGTTTTTACGGTTAGTTTCATTTTGTTGTCGATAGAAATTTATAGGAACTTGGTCTTCAACCGTCCTCTTAAATTAATTCTTATTGGTGTACTGAAGACGTGAGTTCTCCTTTCGTATCGTTTCGTTTCGGTTCTTTAATTTCAGGTTTTATTCTAGGCCGTACATTTCTTGGCAACCCATAAGAGGAAATCTTTCAGTTGAAATAGCAGCATGTCTCATCACCTTGACCTCTGAAATCCATTATTGCATATTCTGACAGTTTTTCAACGACAGTCCTTAATTCATTGAAAGCCGGACGTCAACGAGCAAAAGTATGAATGAAAAGGAAAAGCCAATAACGCAATACTTAGGATTTCTAACTTGGCAAAGAATTAAAACTCATCTTCATGCGTCTCAAGAGGAAGATTTCTCTTTCAATGTTGAAGGAGAAGAAGGAAAATGCACTTAATTAAGCTGATTAGTGGGAAGCAGTAACAATATTGCTGTAACACTCTCTTCGACAAACCTCAAGAAAACGAAAAAAACTAGCGCCATTGGTAATTATTTGCACCTGTTAAAACAAAAGCTGACTCGTTTTTGTACTGAAAAGTAATACTTGTACTTACTGCTTATTGTTGTTGCCGGATATGAGCGCACAATCTTGTCTGGGCAACAACATCAGCTAATAAATACTTTAATCTCGTATGTGTTCACTATATAGAAATTAAGAAGGATGTTTTGTTCCTCAGATATTCCATTGACGACTTGTTCGTGTTGCAATGCCACCTAGAACTGATATGTAGCTTATCATAGGCCTTGGATTGAGGTAACAGCATTCGAGTCCCGTAAAATTTACGATCATGCTTGATTCCACGATTTAGTATCACAAGTTCATGAAAATGCTTTATACAAGGGTTGCCAATGACTTAAGGAATGCGAACAAGGACGGTATTTATTGATCAAGTCCCAATGCAGGTCACTTCTTAGGTCTCGTTTTCACTCAGCGACATAAACATAGACATAAGTAAAAAGATGAAAAAACAGATGCAAAACTTACCCTATTCGACCCAAAAAATGTCCATTAGGCAAGACCAAAGACAAAATTTTCGTCTTTTGTACTGTTAATTGGTTTATTCTTGGGCCGATATTTTGCTTATACTTAGATATGCGAGAGTTTGGCTCTAGTCAGTTCAGTTTATGAACTCAGGTAGGCTTTTCAGCTATTCAGCTATTCAGCTAGGCTTTTGCTGTAGCCTTACGCCAACTAATGCTCAAGGGAAAGCAAGACTAAGTTGGATTTTCATTAGGCTTAAAGAGTCACTTGTGCTTTCCTTTTTGTCTCATGACCAAGTCGGAACTTATTCGGCAAGCTTGTCAATGTTTACCATAAAAAAGCGGCATACACAACTTTTTATGTCTAGCGGAGGATGAGTTGGTGTACAAATTAACATCTACTAAACTGGTTTTTCTATACCTCCCAGTACAAATTGGGTGACTAGAGACAATAGATCTCGAATTTCTCGAATTACCTCCGGGCTTCAGTTATTTTTATGCTTTTCTCTTTTGCCGATTTGTTTTTTTGTTTTTTTAGATGGCTACCCAAACATAAGAGACGAAGTACACACATTTTGATTCATCAAATATCAATGGGTCATTACACTGCTAATTGGAATTCATAAGAATAGCAAAAACAGTGTTAAGCTCATATTTCCTTCCTTTTTCCTTATCTTTCGTCACGTTTCGTGTCCTTTCTCTAAGCAATATAGTACTTTTGTTGTGATTTCCTTTATATATTTGGGTAAATTTCATGCCGATCTATTGGGGTAAACGCTGTTGACATTAGCTTTGTCAAGTTTCAAGTATTTTTTACCGCTTATTAACGATTACAGAATTGTCTGAAGAACATCCACAGGCGTGATACTCCCAAGTAACAACGAACGCACTTTAATTATCTTACACATCCGCACACATACATACACGCACATACACACACACACACGTACATACATACATATATATATATATATATATATATATATATATTATGTCACTTACCTCAAAAAGTCACTACAGCCTGTTTCATCTTCTG
>JBAHVQ010205483.1:0-12662 GCA_036872915.1 Nanipora kamurai
TTAATGCGTTGTACATAATTTGCAGTGTATCTAGTCCAACAAATTCCTTGGCTTTCCTTAAAAGACTAATATTTTTTGATATTTTGTCGCATTGTATAGTACTGTTACATAATACTGATGGGTAACGTGAAAACCTAAATGATGTCGTAACTCATATATACATTCTTGAATGATAAATCTCTTGGTTCAACTCCCATAAATGTTCACTTATTTGAATTGTAAGAGTCTCACATAAGATGGACACTTAATGCTCAAAGCCTGCTTGGCTTATCCAGTGGATAAGTCATAACATGTGAGAAGCGCTATCCAATGATTGACCAACCAAACTTGTACCTTATTCACTGATTAGGGATATACCAACGGAATAGTTCTATAGGGCAGATAAAAGTTAAGTTCAGTCGTTCAACGATGGATAACACCGTTCACTCGTTAGAACTTATCCACACTGTTTTTGAACAACCGATCCTTGGATGATAATCGCGACACAAAACCGCATGTATACGAGCACCTTGAGAAACCGTAGCTAGAATTTTATGGCGATCGGTAATAGAAAAATATGTATACAAAAATATATTTCTCCGAAAGCGACCCAAGGTCACACTTCAAACCACCCAGTATTCCAACCAAATAATTGTAGGAATGCTCAGGAATTTTCACGCTCTTGAGCAATAAAAAATAAATGGTGAAACGTCCCGGAGCTTTTTCTTCTACAAACTGTGGATGTGTACCACTTGCAGGGTCTCGTGGTTCGAAGATCTGTACGTAGCTTGTAGTCGTTATGTGATGTAGTTGCGATTGTCCAGTGAATGAATGTGTGTGAAAATAGCGTGTACAATACGAGTTACAGATGTTGCTATCAAATTGTCGTCTCAAAAAGAACACCTTTCAGAAGGGTTTTACCATTTCAAGACGGCTATGACGGCAATACCATCCTCAACGTGTTAACCTAACAACAAGCCTGAACGTCGGCAAGAAATGTCACACACTAGTTTAGCCTTGTGCGGTGTATGTGGTTCTTTGATGAAGATTAAAGAAGTAAAGGCGGAAGTACAAGGAGAGTATTTCCTTTCTTAACACGTTCCTCCCCTATTCTGTGGAATGGGTCATGTTTGATCACAGCGAACTGCCCGTGCCGCATTTTTCCGGACTTCAGAAACCATGCGGTTTATTTTACATGTAAAATCTCCGGCGTCCAACACAGCATTGTTATTTTGGTTACTCCAATCTTAAGTGGCAGTGGCTTGTCGATGTTTTACCATGCACATAACCAATCACAAAACTAAACACACCGTGTTATATACAATAAAGTAAGAGCAGAAAATTAACCGACCTTGCAATCGTCAACCAGAACACTTGGTCTTAATTTTCGGGGACTGGACGCTTGATATTCCACATCGTTATCACCTTTTAGTTTAATAGAAAAGTCTTTGTTTCCTTTTGCATCTTCCCAGGCCAATGAATTACGACAATGATAGGTTACATTTTGCCAACCAGATTCACTCAACATTTTAAGAAAACGTAGCTGGCTACCGTCTATCTCGTATCGGAACTAAAAATAGTAAGACTGTTATTGGATACCACATTTAACTCGCATAGGGACAACTCAATATTTGATATACATCAGACTATAATGATAACAGGCGCAACACAGGAGTCAAGGCTACTTATTTCATAGGTTCTAAATTTCCGGTTGGAATTGTCTAAGATGCTTGGGATAATACGGTACTGCTGCCCGAGACAGGCACAATTCCTCGATACTCCCCTGTGGCCTTAAGGGACCTTGTGAGGTAATTGTCACGCATTTTCAAGGAAGGGATTAACAACTGAGATTGCCTAAGTGGTGGCCACCCTTAAAACCGTGGACCACCCCAAACATAACCCCAAATTGGTAGTGTAATTTAATCACCAACCACCACCGAATTAGATATTTCCACAACTTCAGGTAAACAGATGATTTATTTAAGTGTGAGGTACATTCCCTTAAGGTTGTATTCCACAAAAAAACCTCGATTTTTTTGAGAAATTTTGAAAACATAAAAAATCAATGATTGGATGCCTTGATCATTTAACTTAACTTTGACATGATTTAATTTATTTTGTATAATTTTTTAAGAAAATAGTTTTTTAGCCTTTTTGTGAGATAGCTCAAAATATTCGGCCGTAACAAAGGGAAAATATTACACACGTTTTTCTGGGATATCAATTTTGCTATTACTCATGTTACCCCAACAAGAATATTTGAAAAAGTATTTAAGGGAATTCTTTGAAATTTTCACCGTAAATGTACGTATTATTATTTCAATTTTTATTTTCAGTATTTATTTCAATTTATCTGCAATTAGTTTTTGAGCTATCCTTTTTACCGTGAAGCAATCGAAATCACAGCTGGAGCCCTGGACTTTCGTTACCATGGTAACTATGTGATTGAAAACTATATTTTGGTGTTATCTTTATTGTATGTATCATGTTATACAAAACAAATTTGGGTGGAAGCGTTATTTTAAAAAAGTTGTTTTTTGTGGAATATCACGTGCTGCTTACTGAGGCGCCATCAAGGCCCCAGACCTTGAATTTTGAAGGGCGCGAGAGAGATCGCGCTCTTCAGCTCCCCTTATTTTGATCTTGAGAGAGCTATTTATCGCGCACCTTAGCTGGTGAATTTGAAAAAGTTTACAACCAATATTTCCAATCGATCAAAGTTTTGATAGAACTACTTTTAATAAACTTTTAAAGACGAAAAACTAGAATTTGTAAACTAGTGTTACTGATATTTTTCTCGATTATCGCGCAATAATAGGGTTTGACTCTTTTTGGCTTCTTTTGATCGTTGATTTGGCTTGTTTGGGTCCAGATCCCTGCTTTCAACCATTTTGAACGTAGTACAATTTTGTTCACCATATTTTAAATGGGTGCTGCCTGTTAGTCTTCTTAAAAATTAATATGTTTAAAACATCGTATTATATTAGTAACGGCAAGTGTTACTTCGGTTACTAAGATAATAATAAATATAGCACCATACTGTGAATATTTGTCACTATTAATAATCACAATCGAAAACAATAATCAGGCAAGTAACTTTATTTGGTGTGACTCGGTTTCCCTACCCTTCTCATAAGGTCTTCTGTGTAATCATTAATAATTGGTTAAGTTAACTTTACTTAATTCTTAAGAATATAGTTAGTGGTGAGTGGTGTAGTTCTAATCATAGTCATTAGCTCATATATTTCCATTATATTTATTGAGCAAGTTTAAATTAGGTAAAAAACAACTGAGTCGACTAATTTTCACTCCAGGTTAATTACTGTCATATGACAATGACATATTGACACTGCAGTTTTCAGGAGTCGATCTCTTTATCACTCTCTGCCACTCCTTAGAAAAACCAGGGGAGCAATGTTCTACTCTCTTGTTCTGTACAAAATTCAAGGTCTGGGCCCCCTACGAGAAATGTTCAGTTACGCCATTATTTTCACTAATTTCAAATTTACAAGTAGAAAAAGTGGAACTGGTAACCTTTCGAAGAACGACCAAATGAGACCAAGCAAAGGTTACAAATGTGTAACCGAGCAAATGTGTGCAGACATGTGAACTACCTGAGCGGTAGCTTAGATATGAGAATGATTCTGTGCCGACTTTATATGAATACTGTTCATTAGTTTCTGTACTGTACATTTTAGTATTATGCATGTGGTACTTGGAAGAATGACAGACGAAATGCAAACTTTTGCTTTGTTTGGTGATTCGTAAATAATTCTCAGGTAAATAATTCAGAAGGAGATCAAGCACGACGAGTTGTTTGCATGAATTTTTGAAACTTCGTTAAGTTGGCATTTTGATGATTTTTTCTAGGGTTGGGGAAAGATCATGATAACTCACGTCATTCTTGTTTACGATGTCTTTTCTATACCACACATGATTTTCTGAACGAGTAAGCCATTTTTTCTTTGGAACCTGCAATGATTGAATCAATAAATAAATTAAGTTGTATTTTACCCCCTACTGTCATATGAATTGCAACCAAATGAGGTATGCGTGCATGAACCTCTAGAAAGGTTCGTGTTATGATGCGCGGTTGTCAGGTGGTGTGCAAGAAGATCAGTATGAGTAACTTGTGTTTTTGATAAAGATGTCATTGAAGTTCGCCCGGACTGCTGAACGCTTGGACACGAAATAGTAAATGTCACACAGAGGCTGCTTACGTGTTGTTCTCTAGGAGCAAAGCAAGTTGCATTTGTTGAAAAATCACAATGTACTAAGACGGCATCTTCGATAACTCCGCCATTTGGATCGATCCAATATTGTCCTACAAAACAAAAGATCACGATAGTTATACTGTCATAAAACCAATACCAGCCGAAAATTTGAAAAAATACATAACAAAACATAATCCGAACAGGAGCATCTTGTAAACCCAAGATTTGAGTTAAAAACAAGACAAAGAAGTGAATCAGTCAAATCACTTCTTCGTGTCGTTTTTAACTCAAATCTTGGGTTTACAAGATCCTCCGGTTCAGATTATGTTTTGATTTATACCATCATAAATTAATGCTAAATGTTCGTGGTGCACAAAGTGATTGTTATTTCAACGACGCAAGACCTTTTTTAAGGAACGTCTAGTGAGAGTGTGCTTCGTTCATAGAAGCGGACCTTCATCCTCGTGCACTTTGCTTCAGTAGTTCTCATGGGATCTCAAGCATACTTCCTTAGGTAATTGTTGAAATTGTGGCGCGCGTTGGGGTAAATTTTGGCATTCTGACGAGACACAACATAAGTTTGAAGTGCGCCAACACTTTTTGTGGGTTCTTGATTTATGTTATCATTGAAAATTGACTTCAAGTTTAATGTAACACTTATAACGTGGGACATGTATCCATTATACGGCGGATTACTGTCAAGGACCGAATTGGATACTAGATGATCAAAATTGCATCGAACTAATTGAACTTTAGTCAGATTTGACTGAAACTAAGGGTTCTTTAGAGAATAATGCACTCACCACTTTTCAAAGTAGAGTGAAACCTTTTGAGATCACGACACGACAAAGCAGGGAATCTCTTGCTGCCATCTGGACTTTTATATGAACGCGTGATGGCAAATAAATCGTAAAGCAATTGAAAAGCATTTTCATCCTAACAATAAGAAGTAGAAATATAGAAATAAAAGCCACAACATTTATTGGTAGATTGCTCAACATCCAAGAAAACTGAATGAATGAACAGGTATTGGGAATTTCCTGTTCTTAAGGATATATGAATATATGAGTATGCTTGGTAGTCTTCATATCGACCAACGGGATATATATCCATGGAAATAGCTTTTCGAGAGTTAATTACACCCTGTTTGGTATTAAAAAAGAAACCAACTAGTGCAATGGGCAGAATTGATTTAAATGATATCACAAATGTTCCTTAAACTGTTCTGTACCCCGTCAGTATCCGGGGCAACACGCGGGAAAAATAGGAGACAAAAAATTAGAAAATTTATTAAAAAATCCTAAATACGAAAATACTCAGGATCTGAGGACGTAGGCATTGATTTTGTGTATTGTTCTTTGTGTTACAGTACTAACGTCACTGATTAACTTCATAACGGCGCATCTCTCAATGGTCACCGAAATTTTCATACCTTCAGTTTAACACCGTTCTTTGAGTCCCTCGAGTCAAAATAATCTACGATATTTTTCTGAAACAAATGTAACAAAAGAGTTTAAATTGTAAGATACAATATGGAGATCCGTCCAGCTTAGTAAACTTAAGTTTGGACCAATTTATCAGGATGTGAAATTCAAACACCCCAAATATTTTATACGTAGTTCCTTAACTAGTTAATAATAGAATTAACTTCTAATAAACTTAACCCCACAGACAAAGGCATGTGAACAGTAATAAGACTTGGCAGAGAAGTGTACTATAACCTTTCTGACATAGCAAACATCAATCGATCTTGACAATACTTAGCTGTTTTTTTCTTTTTTTTTTCTTCGTTTGATAATGTGGATAATGTCTTACCACTTGTGTTCGATAATATCCATAATCCACTGGACCTTTTTCATTTCTCGTGTTCAGACCAAATGAAAACTATAATGAGAATATTAGTTTAAATCGCAGAAATTATGTCAAAATTATATATTTTGTCAGAACGATGATATGTTATGGTACAGTTGGAAGACTATAAAGTCTGATTGCAATCAGACTTTTAGTTTTCCGTCATATTTTGTTACTTAGACGACTTTACTAAACTTTACAACTTCTATAAATTCTATTCTAAATTAAGAAAGGGAAATTGATGTATAACTAATGAAGTATTAGCTCCCACTTTTGTAAATAATCCTACCGTATCAGTTTTGTACCATTCGATTCCATGTTCAGCTACGTTAATTTTTATACCATAATCTTCCAGTTCATCATATTTTATTTTGTCATTCCAATCACGTGACGTCACACCTCGTTATGTCATTCCATTTCGTCCTGCTAAACTCAACTAAGGTCTGCTCAATTCAGAGCTGTTCTACTCTGAGCTGTGCAGTGCTGGCCAGTTAGTTCTGTTCTATCCTGTTCTGTCCTGTTCTGCTCTCTTTTGTTCTGTTCTGTTTTGCACTATTCTGTTCTCTTTCGTTCTATTTCTCTATTTTCTGTTATTATCCTATTCCGTATAATTAGTAAGTAAAGGTGAACAATCGCTAACCTCTGGTGCCGTTGTAAATCCAGGAGGACCAGGTGGTCCAGGAGGTCCTGGAGGTCCCTAGAAAGCATGCAGAACAATTTTCGCTGAAGAATCAATGGTAGGTATCAAATTTGTTACTAAACAACAATATGACTATTCAAAAACAGTTTCCTTGGAAAATATCGCAAAAGTGAAAGAGAAAAAAAATCTGACACATACCGGTGCGCCACGAATGCCCTAGAAATGAAACATTAATTTTTCAGTAGAAATCAACGCTCAGCCATTCAATTATAAGGGTTTCTAATGAAAGGAGTGGTGATCAAAGGGAAAAGATGAGACGCAGAAAATTGGAGTCCATATTAGTGCAATATGTCGAAGAAAGGTTATGAGCGACCGTATTGATTCATGGCTCTTGTTTTTGTGGAGATAATCTTATGATATGCGAAGGGTGCTTTACTTTCATTGGAACATGAAGGCAGTTAACCAACTAGTTTTTCACAAGTTTTTTCGTTCGCAACAGGCTTAACATAACTTGCATTGATCAAAACTCAACTGACGTGGTAAACCGATAATAAATACTTTGTTTATCAACCAGTTTGGTCCTATGGATAGCACATCCTGCAATCATACGGACTGACTCGTGATTGAGCCTCTAAATTCCAATAACTTTTTACTGCCACATCTCTCATTTTGGCGAGTAAACTCATCTGGCGTTTGCCAGAGTAAAATTACAAAAGTCCCCCGTGGCAGGGAAGGAGTTAATAGTTTTGGAGTTAATAGTTTTTTTCCAGCAAATTGGCGCTATTTGGATTAATTGTATCCCAAAGTTAACATTACTTATTCTTGTCACTTTAAATGATATACGAGCACTAATAAGAAAAAAAAATTACCGGTCGGCCTTTATCCCCCTAAATAAAACAAGAGAAAATGCAAATAAGTAAAAGATAAATAAACATTACACAACCTTTGCTCGTATTAGGCAAAGGAAGAATACAAGTAAACATTAAATTTAAATTGTATAGTCGCTTACGTCTGGTCCATGGTCACCAGTACCACCAGTGTCGCCCTAAAAAATTCAAACGATGGGAAGATACGTGAAGGCGTAAAGGAATATAATTGAGATTAACCTTGCTTTAAAACCGACATTTTGCTTACCTTTTCGCCTTTTCTGCCTTGGTATCCCGGATAACCCAAGGTTCCAGCAGCTCCCTGTATAAAATAAACCGAAGGTCAGAACGAAGAAATTAACATTTTGACGAATTAAACTAATGTACTATATTAACTTATCTAATACTATTTGTTTACTGTATAAACAAACAGGGCGTTGTAATACCGAATGCTGCAAATCTATATCTAATGCTAAAGCTAAAACTAAAACTACCTCATAATTGGTCCGAATTGATGCCGAGTGAAGAAAGTGGCGCATATATTTTATTTGATTACTAAAAATCTCGTAGTACAACGTGCTAAGTAAACGGGCTAATTGTACTGATCTCAAAATCACTGGGTCTCCCATCCACCATGACTACTAACTGAAAAATTGTACTCAATCACGGCCATCTACCTGCGCAGTGACTCATTTTAACAAACAGACGGCTCACATAGACTACACCCACATTGACGTCAACACAAATGCTGAAATTACTCAACTACAACCACAAACCCCAGATATCTCATTAAATACCTCTTGCACACATATAAACCAGACATATAAATCGTCTGACTACTACTCACGGTTTCTCTTTACCTGATTTTAAAGATAACCGCCGCCGAGACCATCGAAACGTCAGTGAACATAACCAGTTTTCCTCAAAACTACTCTAACCTGGACAATCAATTTCCAACACATACTGATATTCTCCTGGGTTCAAACACTTAACTTGTTTAACATGTTGTATTCTTAAGTAATACCAAGATTGGGGTAAAAAGCGAAAATTTTTAAATATTTGACGATAACTAAACGTCAAGTCCTTCTTTTAAAATTAAAAAGTTTTGTGGCGTCCGACACCCTAAAAATAATTTTTGAGGGCTTCAGCAATTTCCCTCCATTCACAATACAGTTATACTACCAACAGTGTCTAATTGACCTCAAAGGCCTCAACATGAACATCTGAGTAGGCTTTAGTTATTCTACGCGCCGAATTATGGGATATTTATACTCTATGGCAATAGGTGGCATCGATGCAAAGCTCACTAGTTTCGTTTTTAGCAAAATGACATTATTCTTACAGTTGGTCCTTTGATTCCAGGCTTCCCTGTTTTCCCATTTTCCCCCTTGTTTCCCTTTAAAAGAAAACAAAATTATTAAAATCAAAAACACGTTTCTCTGATACAGTAAGACTACTGTAAGCGGATTCATTCAGAGGATGAAAAAAAGAAAATAGATCATTTATGATTCGTCGGAGTCATTATAAAGTCAAATATGATCTCCCTCCACTTTGAAGATTGATCTGACAATTCCAGGTAGAATGCTACACTGTTTTAGCTTTTAATAAAATATCGGAGGTAATTATTGAGGTTAATCAATGGTCAAGAGTGTGATAAAGGATTTAACATCGCGAGTGTGAAACTTAACTCTTTAACGCTTAAAATCTTCCTTTTTTTGTTCTTTGTTCTCTCTCTCTCTTTTTTGTTTTGTTTTCTCATTTGTTCTTTTTTTCCTGGTATCCGATATATCGGACACTGAGCGTTAAAGGGTTAACGGCCACAAGGATCCGTAGGCTACGAGTGGAGGTTTTAGCTTTACGAGCGATGTTAAATCCTTTATCACACTCGTGACCAATGATTAACCATCTTATTTTATAACTAACTCACAATTAAGTGGATTTTCAGTTTTTACTTTCCCCGTCAGAAAATGTTGATCGTTAGAAATTAAGACATGCGCTAACGAGCATGCAATAAGTGGTTATCACACTCTTTTCAAATGAAAGCAGCGCAATATTCTGTAAGTAGTAATCTCATTCTTTTGCAAGGTCATCACGCTCCTAAATATTGATGGCTTGAATAAAGGATTTAATGCTTCTGTTGCAACAATTAATTATGGGTGTGTCATGAGATGATAAAGTTTCTCATGCTCTGAATTTTCGAGGCTTGCAGCTTACCGTTATAATCACCTCACGATGACCGGTTTATATTTACCCCACTACTGCGCGGTTCGGTATTTATTCGCCGCTAATTACCTCGACTTGGGCGACTACCGTGACGGTTACGGGCAATAATACAGCAATAACCTACACTAAAAATCACAATAAGATAAATAAGTTGCATTTTCTTACAATTTTTCCAGCTTCTCCAGCCATGCCTATTCTTCCTCTTTCACCCTTAACTCCCTACATTTTTCAAGAAAGGATATATTGAATAGTTTCCGCTAAAAATCTCAGATAATGAAAGACAAATTAAGGTAAGTAATAATCGTTCTCAATTAATAATACAGAATCATAATCAAACTAATAACAACATAATAATAATGATATTGATCGAATGATAATAATATTGATTTCAATAAAGATATTAATAATAATAACAATAATAGCAACAACAGTCATGTTTAATCAATGATAAATAAGTCATAAAAAACTAATAAAAAAATGATAATGGAATAACGATAATAATAGATAATAAAATTAATTTCATTAAAGATTTTAGTAATAAAAGTAATAGTTACAAGAATAATCATCGATCAATCATTTTTAAAGCGAAAGTAAATCACCAACGATCACTCGAAAAGTCACTGGAAGTATTTGAGCTGAATGCAAATTACCATACAGTCAATATGCTACACTTAAATACACAAGTCAGTTGGAAGATATAAATGTCCCCTTAAAAGAAAAAAACCGAGAAGTAATCCAATACCTTTCGTCCTGAACTCCCATATTCCCCTGCAACACCACGTGTACCGTGTGAACCCTTCAGAAGTGATAAGAGGAAGAGCTCAAGAGACTGAAAATAAATACTTTCTTGAATAACAGGCTAGATATATGTACAAGGGAATTAATACCTTACTTCCTTGTTCTCCTCGAAAACCTAGTGTACCTTCGATCCCTTGAAATCCCTATTAATATAACATCGTATTCGGTAAGAGCAAGATCTAGAGTACCAGATGAACCAGCAGTGCAGACTGTTTTTTTTTTCCCTACAAGACACGCCCTCCTACTGGATGAAGGCAGAAATTTTTCTTGTGAGGTGGGTTAATGTCGAGTATCATTTACATAGAGTGTCGACACCATTATTTTGCGTTTTTCATTGTTTCCTAGCGCAGTTTTTCGAAGTTTGTGGCAGCAATGGAGGGTGAGAGATAGGAAAATTAACTCGATCATGAATTAAAGGTCATAGCCACGCTGAGCCGTGCTATAATACCCGTGCTCTGATATAATTTATTGAATTATGTATATTGACCACTCCAGAAACCCTGGAAAGTCTGGGATCTAGGTTACCTACCTTAGCTGTCATTGGATGAAAATTTACAATTGAAGTCATGTACCAATCACAGCTCACGCTTGATACCCAGAACCACTGACCCCTATACAGCTGGACTTCGGATGAACCTCTGGAAAATGTCCTCCGAAGTCCGCCATCTTGGTATGTCATAAGCACTAATCAACCAATCACATGTAAAATGTGTTTCATGATATCAAAAAACGGCGTGGGACCGAACTTGAGAGAAGAGTGGGTTTAGCAAGTTGACAACGTTTTAAAACCGAAAAACATTTGTCGGTCAACCGAAAATTTGACTAAGTTCGGACATCTTTTACAAATTTTAAATCGGAAGATAATTCTGAATGTTTTTTATGTGGTATTACTCCTCAGAACTCGTCGAATGACTCACCAAGATGGTTCCGGTTAATTGCGAATACTTTTGACCATACAAAAGTACCAGAGACTCGCAGTTCAGTTATATAGAGGTCAGTGCTCAGAATCCAGACCCTCTTCTCTACTTGGAGTGGTCAATTAAAGCATAACTGGCCTTCACAGTTGATCATGTTTATAATAATTTTATTGTGAAGTTGTTTTAAATACCAATGAAAGCTTGAATATCTAGAAAGTTGTTGACTGGAAAGTTATTAATTGTATCTGGCAATGAGGTATTTTCATTTTAAATTATGGCTTTTTTCCTCAACTTTAAACGTCATTCATTTTATTAAAAGCCTTAAAATGCTCTTTTGTTTCATGTGTTATCCGGAATAACACTACTAACTTAATAACATAAAACTAGAAGTTAAATATAACAAGAAGCTCCTCCTGGGGCAGTACTTAATTTCTCGTTCGTTGTAAGTGAACTTGGGACGCAAATCCGATAACGCATTCATCAGTGGATTAACCTTTAAATAAAGTAACTTTTCTTTAGAACTGTAATACGTGTTTCATAAGTAAAGTAGTGTGTAATTTTTACGCCTCTCGTCATACGGAGATCAATAAACTGATCACTCATTATTTTTTTTAATCCTCCCTACCACGTTTATCAACGCGAATGCACCTTGAACCACCTGTACCTCTTCTCCAAGCTTTCCTCGTTTTCCTCGTGATCCTTTTACTCCTGGTTTTCCTCCTATTCCCATTTTTCCAGGTGGCCCAGGCAATCCGTTGTCCCCAAGTTCACCCTTAAAAAGAAACAAGGCATATATGTGTGTATATATATATATATATATATATATATATATATGTCTATGTCTATAATACAGGTGAAAATTACTTGGAAATATCAAAAACTACCAAACGTTTTCTACTAAGAAGTCATCTTCGGGGTTAAACTTTTTTTTGATTATTGTTGTTCTTTTAACCCAGAAGATGACCTCTCAGTCGAAACGTTTGGTAGTTTTTAATATTTTTAAGTAATTTTTACATGTATTATAGACATTTGAACGAAGCAAACATTATGACAAACATATATATACATATATGTTTGATATATATATATATATATATATATATATATATATATATAAAACACAAGATGAGAAACACTTGTTACTTCATCGAGATTTTATCTACTATATATATAT
>JBAHVQ010205493.1:0-12660 GCA_036872915.1 Nanipora kamurai
CCAGGACAAAAAATGATCCAGGTTGGTTGCAATGAGCGGGTTATTCAAATGACGCTCGGCATCAATCGACTGAAACTTGAACCGTGGCTGAACGGGTTCTTCCAGGGGAGTTTTGAGATCAAGGACCAACACATACGGGCAGTACATCTTTAAAAAACAGAAATGCGTGTCGTAAAATATACTTTGTCCTGCGAGGTCGTGGACAAAGACTTCAATAGCTGAGGATTCTTTCTCGTGCATTTTCTTCGTCAGGAATTGTATTTTATCGACTGCTTTTGGTGGGAGGGTTTTTGCTTGTTTCGTTTCAAAGTGTGGCTGATCTTGTTTCCGTGAATGGGCAACACCGCCTTCATCGCTCTTCGTGTTGTGCTCTTGGTTATTCGAATCATGTCGCCCCTGCATCACTAGCCGGGCAGTTTGTTTGAAAACTTGGTCTTCCGCTTCGTCAGCACTCGTGAAAAATTGCTTCTCTTCTTTTCTCCTCCACGGCTCCTCGGCGTTTTTATCTGTTATCTCAACTACGTCAACCCCAATACCAGTAGTACTTGGCTCATCAGCGTTGAAAGGCAGTCCTAATAGGTGCTTTTTCAAGGACGTTTTACCAGCCCTATCCTGGCCAACGATCATGACTGGGATTCGAGTATTCTTTGTTTCACCAGCTTCAAGAGCTCGAAAATACGCATCGTTATAAATGACATCATTACCTGAAAAAAAATGGCATAAAATTTTAATACCCTCTAGATTTACGTATCTTAATGATATTAGTAATATATATATATATATATATATATAGTATGACCGGCCAAACGGTATAGGCATTTAAAAGGGAAGCCGTGGTAAATCGCATACAGTTCAAACGCGAATACTGTATATTACGTATCCAATAAATAGATCTGAAAGAGCATGTTTACTAACTATTTTAGGGATAAGAAGCATATATGGCAAGAAAATCGAAGGAAAAGGTGCATTTAAATTATGACGATCCTGTACCCAAATTTACAGTATTGATTCACTTTCTTTTGTTTGTCCTTTATGAATTATTAATAAGTTGGGTAATTAATAACGGATAATAAACACATTATACTGCATACATCGATTCACAAATACATACATACACACGAACACGCATGCATAGACAGGTAGATAGATAGACAGACAGATAGAAAAACAGATAAATAGTTAAAAGTAGAGTGCTGCGTCGGCAGTATTGAACGACTTGTAGATAATTAAAAGGTTTTGGGAAACTGCCGGAACTTAAGAATGACATAACGTTCTTCGAATTACGTTATTCGGGCCCCAGACCTTTTCGCGTTTTAGACGTAGCCGTCGCCAAACGCGTCGCGTTTTCCAAACTCCCTATTATCTGAAAGGATGCGGCTGGTAAGTAGACTGTACCAACTGTGAAGAAGACGCCATGTTTTTTCGTTGATGCCGAGATTGCAAATTTTATAGGAAAGGCAGGAAATCCATCTGTATCAAACGCCTTTGCAGAAATATACTTTCTAAAATATGCTATATAAGCAGGAATATACTTTGCTACCACGTTCGACATTGTGAAATGCAACCTCTTGGAGAGATATACTTGTATCAATGCTACTTTTACCCTTTCGATATGCAAACCAAAAATATTGGAAAAGCCTCTGTCGACAAGGAGCGGCATCCACCTGTTAGTAATCAATCGTTCAAAAATCTTCCCAGACACTATTAGAAGAGTTATACCACGAAAACTGTCTGTTATATTAGTCTTTGTTTTAGTCTCCAGCACGGGTATGATATTTCCAACTGAGAAAAATTTTGGCGCTATCTCTGTATTACGGATGGTGTTTAGCAAAACTGTTAGTACCTGTAGCAGCGCATGTCCCCCGTATTTTATATGTTCATACATCAGGATTTCAGGACCACTGGACTTCGATAATTAATCCAACTTCATCCATAGTAAATGCTTTGTCTAGAGCAATGTATGTTCGTTGTGGCGTTCCGTCTGAGGCATTTTTACACAGCGTTCAATATGGACATCAAAGTCGTTGTCAAACTTCGGGTTGTATTTAGGAGTGTAGACGTCTGCATGGTACTTCTTCCACATTTCATGTAGTTCGTCGTGGTCGGTAGACACGATTTTAGAGTGAAAGCTATTTTTCCCGCCCAAAATTGAATCATTGAGATTGGAAAAAATGAATAACTATAATGACTGAAATTTTCAGTCTTATGCATTATAAGAATTCACTAAACTGTACCTTTTTCTTCTTTCCTTCGCCCTGTCCTTGAAAAATACCCACGAAGTTTTCCAAAGAAACTCTTTTCTAAAACAAATATTCCACGATTAATTAGATAGTTTGTTAAATTAGAAGTCGACCACTTGCCCTGGTGCATTTCATGTGGATCACTGACCGCAACAAAGTATTGCACAAGTCATCCGATGCTATTAAACTACCGAATAAAACAAACCATCACCAAAGTTTACTTAAGTTGGAAAAAATGTGGCACATACTGAAAATAGTTTTCCAACATGTGCTACTCACTGAAATTGATCGTGACACTAGAAATAAATATATTTACTTTAAAATATTGCGCGAAAGAATTTGAAGAATATACGATTTTAGTTATTTATCACCAGACTAGGGAAGGCAAGGCCTTTGCCAATATTCGTCACAACGTTTATTTGCAAAATGATTAATAAAATATACGTAGCGGCGTTTTTACTCTATTTTCCGGATTTTTCAAGAAGCCGTAGCTTACCAGACAAGCTCATCTGTAGCGCTCCAACAAAACCTAAACCAAAAGTATTGCCTAACTACAATATATCACCAATTTTAACACTTCTTTAAATGTATGTATAGTTGATTAGAATGAAAATTAATTGCTTTGGTATTTCAAGGGACGTCATCACCTCATAGATGTATCTCAGTAAATTTTCCCCACAGATAAAACATCGAGCATATCATAATACTGTTTACTGATATTAACTCTTTCATTGCCAGGTCTCTCCCTTCGACGAGTAAAATGGGCTGGCGTTAGTCAGAGTAAAATAAAGGAAAGAGTTACAGTAGGCATCCGAGTGTTCAAGAGATTAAAAACAATGTAGACAGCAAAGCATTAATACGGTGAGAATTTCTTCACCTAAATTAATGAAAATTGAAATAGTTTGAGTGTTTTCTTTAAAATCCAGCCAAGACCAGAGACCCCAACAAAGTAATCCAGTGATCTACAGACTGAGCTCTATAGCCGTTGTCGTTGCACTGGTTGCGAATTCTGTTTATTAATATTGGTAAAGCCGGTGAAATTAATGGGATATATTACAAATAATATTCGGCATTTGCACTCGTAATCGGTGAATGAAATTAGGTAAGGTCCTGTGTTACCTGTTTCAAGGTTTGATAAATTCTTCTGAAGTTTCTTTTTTAAGATGTTTTGCGCAAGTGTATAGAAGGTTTCATCGACGTTGATGTCATCTATAGCGCTGACTTCCAGGAAAGGAATGCCACGCTCTTGAGCAAACTAAAGAAAGACAATGCATCAGCTGCTCAAATACAGTTCTAATATCCCTATTAACTATCGCAGAGGTTGGTAGCCACGATAGGAAAACGAGCTAAATTTTAAAGTTCCGCCAAGTAGGATCTGAAAAGCCGAAAACTCGTGTTTCAATAATTGAAATAGCAAAAAAACGAAAGAATTTGTAATGCAGAGCCATCTTTTAAGATCGGTTTGCAGTGATGTACCTAACATCATCGTCGTGTAACATAATTCCCAAACTCTTCCTCGTGGTCACCCAATCTTCCTTTCTACCTCTGTTTTCCGCTCTCCCGCACTCTTTTTCTCTCCATCGTCCCCTCCTGACTCCCCGTATCTCCTTTTATCTCTCTCTTTGAATTCGTCTCTTATACGTTTCAAAACCTTTGAATACGATAAATAATTTTGTCTATCTTGGAAAGCTAAATTTGAATAGACTTCAAAAAGAAATTATAAGGTGGTAAAACAACAATGTCCAGTAAATTGTCATCTGTCACAACCAAAAAACTGCCGAAATGTCGTTCTACGGGATGCACTACTTTTTCGTACATATATGGACGATCTACCCCAACTGTCTATTTAAGTTATTTCAACTTCTCCCCTCGCTTTCGCAGCGGGACCTCTCAGCGTGAGAGTTATCAGAGAGGAATAATAATAATAATAATAATACTGAAATGTGCAATGTCTGTTGCGGCCTTACCTGGCGGGATGCTGGGAGCCCGTAGCAGGCTGAGACCCCTTCCACTGTCCTTAGTTGGGTGGTGTGCGAGTTGTCATAATAATAATAATAATAATAATAATAATAATAATAATAATAATAATAATAATAAGAAGAAGAAGAAGAAGAAGAAGAAGAAGAAGAAGAAGAAGAAGAAAAAGAAAAAGAAGAAAAAGAAGGAGAAGAAGAAGAAAAAGAAGAAGAAGAAGAAGAAGAAGAAAAAAAAGAAGAAGAAGAAAAAGAAGAAGAAGAAAAAGAAGAAGAAAAAGAAAAAGAAGAAGAAAAAGAAGAAGTAGAAGTAGTAGAAGAAGAAGAAGAAGAAGAAGTAGAAGAAGAAAAAGAACATATTTGTAGAGGTTAAGAACTTGTTCAGCAATGAATGGTCTGTTATCAATCAACGACCTGCAAAATACCTAATAAATACTAAAATTGAAACTACTATAAATAAAAAAGGTAAAAAGATTAAACTATTCAGTCAAAAAATCAAAATCAAAGTTATCTTAGGAAATCTTAGGAAAAGAAAGATTTTGTTTATTCCCGTGTGTGTATCTTGAATGAGATACTCTTATAAAATAATTATAAAAGGTCACAGGCGCAACACCGATTAGACACTTAAAGACCTCTCAAACACACATTTTGTTTCTCATTTCGTCAACGCTTAGTAATTTTACAAAACTGTTTTGATCATTCACTATCTTCAGTGCCCGATGCTGAATATCCTCAAACTTTTTTCTATTTGTCGTTAATATGTTAATAAAAACATTAAAACAGTACAGCATAACTGGCAGGATCATTACTTTGTAAATTGTCTCAGCCGTTGACGGGTTGACGTTTTGGCGTATTCGAGTTAATAATTTAACTCGTGACGAAGCTTTCTTAAATATTTTTTCTAGATACTCAGTGAAATTTAAACTTTTATTCATCTTGACCCCAAGGGACTCATACACAAGCGACGGAGTTGTTCCTATACCATTTATTACGATTTCCATTGGTCTCGGTCTTGTGGTTCTCTGATGAGTACCACAAAGAACACATTCTGTTTTTGACCTTTTTTGGTTTACTACGAAGTTATTTTGGGTAAACCAACTAGCAACCTGTTCGATATCGTTAATTAAGCTATTGCTCAATACTTTCACAAGCTTTGTCAGCATAATAAATGACGGTGTCATCTGCATAGAGAATAATTTCACATCTCTTCAGCTGAAGATCGATGTCACTTATTAGCAATATAAACAGTAAGGGACTCAAAATCGAGTCCTGGGGAACTCCACAGAAAATTGATTGGCTTTCTGATTCAACTCCGTCAACTAAGATAAATTGTTTCTTTAGGAAATTTTTTGCTGATCAAACTGTGAAACGCCATGGACTCAGAAAAACTCTGAGCCAGACACTCTAACCATTGAGCCACCAGAACCCAGACGGCAGAGCAAGGTTAGAGCGCCTGGTTAGCATTCAGAAGGTTGCGGGTTCGAGTCCCGTCTGGAACTCAGCGTTTTTCTGAGTCCATGGCGGTCCACAGTTTGATCAGCAAAAAACTTCCTAAGACTTTAATAGTATCAAACTGCAACTCAAAATTTAAATTGTTTCCTATCAAAAAGATAGATCTCAAACCAACATAATTCTTTTTCTTTAATACCGTAAGTAGGCAACTTTGATAACAGACGGGCATGGTCTACAGTATCAAACGACTAGTGGTCATTCGTCAAGCTCGTTATCTCAGAAAAACGATTTCTGAGCCCTAGACGGGAATCGAACCTGCAACCTTCATTATCATATCGTGGCTTCTGCTTAGGCAGCACATATGACGAACCTGCACCTCAGCTCACCATTTCAGTCTTGATAGCTCAATGGTTAGAGCGTCTCACCGGTTATCAGAAGGTTGCGGGTTCGATTCCCGTCTAGGGCTCAGAAATCGTTTTTCAGAGATAACGACCTTGACGAACGTTCGATAGTCATCTGAAGTGTTTTTGTTGCAAAAAGACCTAGTTCCCTTTCATGGGGGAGCTCTCTTGGTCTTCAATGAAGATATCACACAGAATCACATACCAAGTGGATTGACCAAAAAGACCTCAAAAACAAAAAAATGGCCGCTAAAGGGTCAAAGTCAGATCCTTGGTTGCAACTGCTGTTCACTGGTTCAAACAAGCGAACTCTAGGTTCTTGTTGGAATTTCTCTCACCGCTAGTCAGTCGCAGTTTCGTAGCTTGGAAAGTAGGTTCAACACATCCTTATGAACAAGTTGAACAGACATTCCCAGGTTTTAAAAATACATGCATATATAGAAATATGTTAAAAGCCTTACACGGCTTGCCCTATCTTTTGAGACAGCTCGTCCATCCTCCATTTCACATTTGTTTCCAACGATAATTTTCTCCACATCTTTATTTGCGTACTTTTCAATATCTTGTAAATCCGATGAAATACGCGTATATGACTCCTCAGTAGTAATATCATATACCAAGATGACACCCTAGAAAAGAGTAACGTTACCATTTTTATCTGGTGAAAACTACTGCACAGATATATAACTGCTGGATCAGTATTTGCCAGCTGTCGGGGACACAACAAAATTTGTCATAAAAACAGTAATTTCAAAGACTTTCGTTAAAAAAGTGAACCGTTGAAATTACGTCCACCATTAAATTAACATGTTTCGATAAGGCAATCATTTCTGGTTTTTAGATCCTTGCTGTTCAATCCTGAATGTAATTTTAATTTCATAACTTTTTAGTGACAAAGACATATCTTTTCTGTGAACCAGCCACATCGGAAAATTTCAAGAACTCCATAGATACGAACCCTGTCCCAACATACGGTGAGTTAATTGACTACGTAAAAATGAAATCTTCAGGGCAAAGATCAATATTACGAATAGGTATTGAATCTATTTCCACTGACCACGACAATTTCATTCATGAACATAGAATTTCCGTTGCAAACAAAAGATTTGCATGATAATGGATATTTTTTTATCTCATTCTACTTATCAGTAAGATAACTACCAAAGGCTGCAGTCATCCTATGCACACATAAAGACTGAAAAATTTTCCTAAAGGACTGAAAAACTTTTAAAAATGACCGACTTTTTATGGTGCCTTCGAACTAATATGCTGTCAATAAATGAAACCAATACGATTTGAAATCTAAAACAGTGAGCACTTCTTTGTTTCGCTCAAGTTACGTCAACTCGTTATAACCAGTCAGTCATACACCATTAACTTCAGCATTAACTGGTAGTGTCATTACAGCGACTTACTGTGACTGTTGTGGGGCATAATTAGAACAAAATATATTAATAACATGGATCAGTTCGATCGACAGTTCAGTCTGCTTGGTCTCATTACCCTTCAGTCATGAAAAGTGAACCCAAAAAGGATGGCGTCCGACTCAGTGAACTCTAAAAAGACTGGAACGATAACTCCATAAGCTTCGTCTTATGAAAGGGTGAAGCCAAATTTTCCACCTATGGAGGCTGACATGTAGGTATAAATCACGTGTTTCGTGCCTGCAACTACCTTGTACTGTTTTTGTTCGTGAATCCTTATTTTACGGTAATAACAACATACCTGAATGATAAAACTAAATCAAATGCAAGTTTAGCGATAATTTGTTCCTGGTCTTGTTCTATAAAGTGTAAAAAACCTTGGATCAACCAAGGTTTTTAATTAGTCAGTCGGCCAATCAAAAACTGAACCCAAAAATGGCTGACATGGCCGGCCCAGTAAGCTCTATATATGGAGAGAGAACTCCAGTCTATCGGCCAGAGAAAAAGTAAAGCCAAATATGGCCGACATGGAGGCCAATTTTGTACGTCAGTTTCAGGGCCTTGCGCGGTCTTGCACATCAGTTCCAGTCCTTTACACGGCCTTTAGTGTTTGGTTCGGCTTCAAAACATATTGAATGTTCCTCCACACGTTGCTGGCTAAATTTGAATCTTTAAATATTACTTATAACACAGTTGTTTCACCAGCTGAAGTCTTGTATCTACTTTTGTCCGTTCTTCAAACTTGAGTTTCAGCAATGAGTTTCAAAAATTCATTCACTCTCTTAATTCAAAAGATTGAAAATTTCAATCGGTAAAGTTACTGATTTTTTTTTTAAATCTAAACGATTCATTTTTTGGCGGGAACGACAGCTTTCACTAAATCGATCGAAACACATCATTGATCTTTTTAATTTTCACTCTGATAAAAGATTGATTACCAATGTTAAACGATTGATGCCTAATACCTGCAAACCAAGACAGACTGGAATTAAGTACAACAGATTGAAATTTCAATCGTTGGAATTAACAGAGCAGTATGTTTCGGAGTTTTTTTCATTTTCTTCCTTAACAGTTTTCACTTTTTAACCAAGCCAGCTGGGAGAGCTACTGATGCTTTTCTTTATCTTACCATTGTTCCTCTCATAAACGTTGCAACCATTGGGCGAAAACGGTGGAATCCTGCTGTATCCCTGTAAAAACGGTTCCAGTGTAAAATAAGAGATTGCTACGGTTTTTAACATATTAAGAGCAACTTTCTGTAACTATCACCTGTACCAATGCCAAATAGAAACATGTAATTTTCTTATACTTTGTCACAATAAAGGTCTTTGCCAACTTATTTTAAAAAAACACGAGTTTGGTATCGCTTGGGTTTTTATTTTTTGGCCCAGACGGCTTTTCTATTTACCGTACTGAAGACGCCAGAATCTGCCCCGAAATTCGTTGTTTTTGGTGAATAAGGAAGCTAAACTTAAAACTGTAACAGGAAAAACTAAACAGCGCCAGCAAAGTATCGCCTTTCGTCAGTCACTTACCGTTGTCAGGCAAGAATATCAATCTAACCTGAATTTTTTATGGAATTTCAAAGTTAATGTCGTGCGACGACATTGTGTCACATTTAGGCCTATTTTAAGGGCCAAAATAGTAATCTGGTACAACGGTTTACTCATGAAAATTATTTTTCAGAATAAAAGTATCATAGTAACTTGTTTTGTACGAAAAAGTTTAACTTGGGTAAATACAACGAAAAAATTTGACAGCGTTTTGAAAAGTGGGCACTTGAGCTCTACCGACACTTTGACCCGTCATTCATGTGAGGATTGTCGCTAACATAAATTCAGCAAAGTTCGATTACTGCTAGTTCAGCTGGATTGAGTGTAATGAGTAATAATCAGAGAATTTTTTATTGCAGCGTGTGTTAAGTGACATCTGATTATTTTTAAGATCAGGTTTCAAAACTAAATCGTCGGGTTTAAGGCTGCGTGTTCAGTAAGGCGGTAACTTATCAATTAAACGCCATTTTTAAAGCTTTTAACTCCTAAAACTGTTCATTTATCTAGCTAAAACAAACCTTTTCAAACTTCTTTCAGGTGGGGTATTTTTTTCATTTATTTAAAGAGAGCAAATGACACGATCAAGCATAATGACGTCGTAGTCTTCGAAACCAAGGATTGAAGATCCACCGTGTAGTGTTGATTAATGAATGTGGGAAGGGGTTTATTTTTGGCTTTGTAATCGGGCGTGTTCAGTAAGATGTGTTCAATCGCATACTTTAAAGCTTTTAATTCCTAATGACGTTCATTTATCTAGATAAAATCCAGCTTTTTAACCTTCTTTTGGATAAGGGATTTTTTTAAAATTAATTTAAAGCGAGCAAATGACATGATGAAGCAGTAATCAAGCCATAATCATCTGTATAAAAGATTGAAGCTCCAACCAGTTACGCGGGTGAATGTGGGAACGGGTCAAATTTGTCTTGGCATTGTGAGTTATTCGAATATATTAATGGTCTGTGATGTATGACAGGAATGCAGTTTAGCCTTTTTTTTTCCCCCAAATTTCTCGTGTTTGGTTTTTTTGAAACAGTTGGGCCGGTACATAGATGATTAGCCGGACATATTTTTTTGCCTATGTTGCCTTTTGGAAAGTTATCGTCAGCTGTATAAATATTGCAAATTGTCGTGAGTCGTCCAGCAACCTGAGGAATATCGTTCTTCAGGATTAAAAGATTACATCAAAAGTGGCGTAGCGAGGAGTGGCAGGGGTGGACCATGCACCGTGGACGCCTAAATATGGGGCCGGCAAATTGTGTTGTGGAAAATTTTATTGACACAAAGTGTTACAAAATATAAAAATATTGCAAAGACAATGATAACTATATCCCCATGAACGGTCATGCCGTCGTTGGTACCATTTTTATTATTTTTAAATAATAAAGTAATGGGGAGGGGGGCGCAACATGTAGAGTTCGGTCCAGGACACCGATGGTACTCGCTACGGCACTTGATATCAAGTAGCAAACACATATTTTCTTTGTTGGCGAAAATTACTTTGAATTTTGACATGCACAGTAATTACATTTGACGGCTAGCGAGTTTACAATTGCAGTATATGTATATATAATATGTTCAGTTGTATTGTTCGGCTGCATTGTTTGGTTGTAAGTTAACTTGTAAGTTCACACATTCATTCATCTACGTAACTGGTTGGAGTTTCAATCTTTTATCCAGACGATTATGGCTTGATTACTGCTTCATCATATCATTTGCTCTCTTTAAATTAATTTTAAAAAAAATCCCTTACCCAAAAGAAGCTTGAAAAGCTGGGTTTTATCTAGAAAATGAACGGCATTAGGAATTAAAAGCTTTAAAGAGTGCGATTGATTAATAAATTACCACCTTGCTAAACAAGCCCGCCTTACAAAGCCAAAAATAAACCCCTTCCCACATTCATTAATCACCATGACACGGTGGAGCTCCAATCCTTGGTTTCGAAGACTATGACGTCATTATGCTTGATCGTGTCATTTGCTCTATTTAAATAAGTGAAAAAAATACCTCACCTGAAAAGAGTTTGAAAAGGTTTGTTTTAGCTAAATAAATGAACAGTTTTAGTTTCGAGTTCCACTATTCGTCTCTCCAGTAACTTTTCCGGTCGTATTTCTTCCTTTCCATATTCTTCTACTGTAAAACTTTCATTGAGTTTCCTCTTTCTGCTCTCTGTCGGTTGTCATTAGTTTAAGACAACTTTTGTGCAACAGTTAATGTTTTTTTAAGTTTCAATTATAATTGTCAAGGAATATAATTTTAGCGTTGGCGAGGGGTTGTTGCGTACTTATCTCAAGTATATCGACATTTCTTTAGCCCATGTTTCTAATTTTAAATGCACGTTTTTAGAAAGCCTCCATGTGCACACATTTGTGTTTAACATTCAAGTCATTCTAGATCACGTGATCTGACCGCCATCAAAAGGCCGGAACTAGCAGTACGATAACAAACCAGTTTCATATTTCTAATCAATTGTAATGCTGTGCGTCTTTTGTAAAATTGTTTGAAAGTTTTTCTCACTATTTAGTAAAGGAAAGGATATTTTCATTTCGAATTTAAGAATAGAATCTGGTATAGTGTATGAGATATTAACTAAGTTAAAATTGAAAATGGATTTCTATTTGACAACTGGTCCCGATCCACTTTCGTGTTTCCAGATCACCTGGATATCGTGGCTTCCACATAGGCAGAATATACGACAAACATGCACTTTAGTTCACCGTCTCAATGGTTAGTGTCTCGCCATCTCAATGATTACAGTTTTAATCGATGACTTTGTTGCTATTGATTCTGAAACTCTAGTTTTCTTGGTCATTTTCTGAAAACACCAGAACACCTATTTCCACCAGATAAATTTAAACGTTAGTCGCACATCCACACAAAAAATGCAGTATGTGACTTGGTATAGCAACAAACCTGGCAGGTCAGTGCAACTAGGATCACCCAAATTGACATTTAATCAAATTACAGCATGTACATATTTTAAGTCAACCATTGTTAGGTATTTTAATAGACATTACCATATTTGAAGTGTAATCTTCTCTCCCTCTAGTTCAATCGTTTTGATTTGGGAATCAGCAACTACAACATGATGAAGAATTAGAAAATCACAAATTCGTTTACAGTATGATTTTTACTACTTAAAGGGCATACCAGAATTCGCGCCACATCAGCCACATTGATGTAGCGCAGGTCTTGACATTGCGGACAAACTCTTACAAGTTTAATTCGGAGAATGATTCTGGGACCATCGAGAAGGACAATAAACTACCGTGTAAGATAACTTTACTAACGTTTCGTTGCCATCGTGCAACATATTCAGAGTATTAAATTACATTATTATCACCTTTTACTATTGGTTAACTGCCAATTATTGTCTCGCTCGTAATAAATTTGACCTATATACATAAATAGATCTTAACTACTGTAAACTACCGTGTCTGTTTCCCTCGGTTGCCGATCTCACCAGTCAGGCTTTACTGGGCAATAATTACGTAATATTTAAAAAAACGAGTAGGGGTGTTTTATGTTTTACATTTATTTTAGTGATGTTTGTTATACGCATACTCAAGCTAGTCTACTCAGAAAAACTTTCTGAGCCCCTGACGGGAATCGAACCCGTA